>JAVXUP010000902.1:0-70000 GCA_033070095.1 Escallonia herrerae
TGGAAAAAAAACTGCGTCAAACGTGGCCGAAGTAGCCAGATAAAATTTTACAAATATTTTTGCCTGTGCCCAAGTTTCCTCCCCAGTAGTTGCACAATATGGACCAAAATCTAAAAGTTACCAATTCCTCACAAACTGCAAAATATTTTCTGCAACTATTATGGGACCCAGTGACGGAGCCAGAAACTGTGCACGGGATGAGCACCTAATTTACAAAGGAAAAAAAAAATTCTAAGCCTAACTATTGTGACATTGTATTAAATCAACAAAAAGAGAACTCAAACGAGCAAAGGTCAAATGGGCATGAGTGAATCTTTCACAATTTTATAAGTAACACCTAACAAGACAGTTATATTAAGAGAACAAAGATTAAGACGACTGCAGAGATAAAGATTGAAGTTGCGTCAACAAAATATAATATAAATATTGTTTATTTGAGTGTCTTTTTTCTAACGCGTCTTTTACCGTGTTCTCCTAATTTAAGTGTAGTTTGTCAAAATATCATATTTTTCAAGGCATTTTAGCAAACGTCACATTTTAGGAGTATTTTTTTTCAATAAAACACTCGTTCACAAAATAAATGAACCGAATATGAACACAATTTTAAGGCTCGTTTATTAAATGAACCGAACATAAACATGACATTTTGTGTATGAAAACGTTTGTGAATTTTTTTATTTATTCATGTTAATTGATGTATATAGATATACATTTATGATATGCATATACACATTCTTAAATGTAAAAGTCAGACATAATAAAATATTACAAAACCTAACTAAACCTAACTCCCCGTACAGGGATCTATGCCCAAACCAGACAAAATAAGTCTTATAATCAAGAGTTAAGAACTCTAATCAAAGGCAACCCTCCATTTCATAAAACCACTACTGCAACCTAAACTGAAACCATAGAAACAAACAGCCGCCTCTCTTCTTCTCTGCTCCTCTATCTATCTATCTATCTATCTATCTATCTCTCTCTCTCTCTCTCCCCCCCCCCCTCCCTCCTCCCTCTCTCCCTCCTCCCCTCATCTGGACGTCATCATCTACAACCAGCCCCCCTTATCTGGACGTCACCATATCAACAACCATTTGTTAAGGAGGCAGCCGGTAGGCACGTGCCCCCTGCTGCCTCCGCTACCGATGGGACCCATAACCGCTTCTTACCTCTCTATAACAGCAAGGTATCTGAATTAATAATAGTTGCCCCATCTGTCACAACAAATTGGAAATAGCAAATACAGCATTACTAGTGATCAGATTTGGAAGCGACCTGAAAATTCTCACTACTACTTCCATCCCCCTCCTTTAGAGAATGAATGATTGACTGATTACCTCACCCCACCCCCCCCTCTCCTACCTTACACTCACAAATTCAATTCTTCTCCACTCCTTGGTTCATTTGGCTATTTTGTAACGCGCTTATTTTTCGAAGTACCAACATAAAACACATTCAAATATTATTCCAAGTAGCAAATTTAGTCAAATACAACTTACTCATATCGCCGCAAACACCTACATCACCACAAACAGAGAGGAATCCCTTCTCAAGCTCCACTCTCTCCGCCTGATACACATGTACAACCATCCTATTTTTAATTCTCAAAGTCTACTTCTAGCCTGCCAACTTTCTCATCTCTCTCTCCACCTCTAAATATGTATCCTACTTTTCCAGTTGATACAATCCAAGTATATCTCCATATGGACTTTCAGGACAATTCTCCAACTGCGGGACTGGATATCCTAGCTACACCCACCGCAGGAATTCTAAGAGAATGAAGCATAAATTCATTTCTCGCAAATACTACTCAAGAAACATCAGCACCATCTTTACTTTATGCTTGTCAATGGACTTTACAACAAGACTGTAACAACATTATATTATGTACTAATTTCATATTAGAATAATTACAGCAATATTCCTAAAGTTAAAGTGTAATTACAGTTAAGGACATTAAGTTTCAAAATTAAACATATTGTGACCAACAACCCTAATTTTGTAATACTTGTATCCATCCGTTTAGATTCCTTCCAAAAAGTGTATTTTTTTATGATGTCATCCTTGCATATATTCAAAATGACAATACTGCCCTTTACTGCATATACTAAATATATTTTAAAATGTTCAAATGAGGATTACGGATTGTATAAAACCCTAATTTAAAAATTAGTGTGCTGAAAATTTGATCGGTTCACTGCCCCACTGCCGACAACCAATCTCCAACCGGCGTCGCCCCCATCACCGACGACGTCGCCCCCCATCCTCTAAGTAAAATTTTAATTTCATTCAGGGTCAATAAAGTCTTTTCGTGATATCCCATCTGGTCAACGGACATAAGTGTAATTTGTCCAAACTAAAGGACGCACCTATAATTATACACTAACCTCACGAACATTGCTGTGATTATCCCTTTTATATTTCTACTTACTCGGATCACAGAGACTAAGATGTTACGAGCAAAGACACGTCCCATCCTTTTTTATATCTACCATGCGTAGCCAGTTCCGCATATGCAATTTCACCACCAAAGATGACACTAATGTCGTCCGCCCTTTTGCAGTCTATGCAGGAAGTCATCACCGCTATGATATGGGGTGACTTTTGTACAGCTAGGGCATTCAACTAAATGGAAGACCTTTCAGAAGACTAATCCTGATATTTTTTACTCCGGTAACCGGGGTGGCCCACGTAGCCTGCAATCTTATTCTATTTTGTAACTCTAAATATGATGAAATGCAGTTCTTAAAAACACAAAAAATAAAATAAAAATAATCCAAGTGTTGTACAAAGTGCACAGCAGCTAGGGCCCTTGAATGACAAGAAGCTACAAACAAAAATTTCAGCGCATCAAACTCACAATATGAGACCTAACCAAATAAACTTACCAAACTGCACCTAGTAAAAATGAGTTACTGCTCCAACATTCCAATGGTAATGGATAATACAGCCATCTACCAAGCAGAACGAGAGTCCTGCTTGGTATCTGAGGCCAAATGGTGATATAATCACACTGTAGTTACCTGATTTAAGTGCAGGTTTAGTTCGTCAAATAACAAACGCCAATGAACATCATGGGCTGGCTGATCAATGGTCATCTATAAACAACAGTCAACTTTGAATCCAAAGAAGCTTTGCGACAATGCAGTGATGGAGCAACTCGACAATTACAAATAACCAAACCAGGTATAGCATTTAGACAAGAGGCGGATATTGCTTTGCCTGCTGCCGAACCCTCTTCTTGTACTCCACAGAATCCTGCATAGATTTTTCTCTTGAGTCAGTATGAAAATGGAAGTATGAACTTTTTTTCCTAAACACTAGTAATATGGAAGCAGCTTTGTCATCCAGCCATCTACAGGCCAAAATTAGGACTCCCCCAACCTAATGATCCCCAACACCACCAAGTATGTAAAGTTGTTAAATCACTCAACGGACCTAATCTTCTCGTGCGTCAACTGACTAAAGTCTTGCCACAGTCCCAATTATATATCATAGGCAGAAACCTTGAAGTGTTAACTTCTACAACTTCTTAGAAGGGGACTGCCATGTGGTGACAAAAAGTCCCCTAAATTTGATGGACGTTCAGTGTCAATTGTACATGATGCCAAATTACCTGGATAAAGAGGTGATATCCTTCGGTTTGTGCAGGATCAGCGGGGTTTGGCTGGTCCAACAAATCCTGAATGCCAACTAGAATTTGTTTTACTGTTATGGCTGGTCTCCATCCCTGAAACATATATAAAAATCATTCACGTCATGAGAGGAATCCAAATTATCAACCCGCAAAATCTGGTCAGTCCTTAGTGTCCTTACACTGTCTTCGTTGAGGATTGACAGGCAAACTGTTCCAGATGGGTAAACATTCGGGTGGAAAAAACCTGCGGGGAATTTACACTTTGGAGGTTTGCTTGGATAATCTTCGCTGAAATGGAGTGCAAGTGGGTAGTAACCACCCTCCCAGTCAGTCTGCATCCATGAATCCAAATTTACAATTGAATGGACCTTTTGTTAACTATGAGCAACATTTTCTCAGACACAGTGAGAAAAAACAAGACGAGAAAATTTATTTTCAATGAGCCAATAGTATAATTCCTATGTTAGTTATGTACGATAATTGAGAGTACCGTGTAAAGAACAAAATGTATCATGCACAACTTTAAAAAATATTCTTCTTCTTTTTGTACTTTTATTCCTTGGGATATGCTCTGGTGAAAAAGCAAAAAAGACGAACTTCAAGAAATCATGAGAATTCGATTTCACTGCAAAAGCATCCTAGCATAAATATTACAAGCAAATGTAAACCCATTCAGAACCAGTTGCCTAAAACACCAATCACATTTAAAGTCATATAGAGTTGCATAGTTGTGCATCCTTGACATCCATAAATTTTTTACGATCCATCGGCTACCCCATCTATATCGTGTTTCAACTTGTTATAAGCCAATAACTACTTTCCATTAGATTTCAATTAGATTAGATTATAGCTGGGGTTGATGTGTCAGATTCCAATAAAAATAGCCACGTATATCTAACCCTTCAAACCTGCATGGACAGAACAGTGGACCAACCCTTTTTGACAGCCTTTCTTACAAGATGCTTGTATTTGATTCAAAGCCATGCGAGCCTTATTTCTTGATCTTGATAAAGCCTCATGGTCCTTTTACAACATGACAATAGTTTCACAGCCTAGGACACTATAAAGTTGCGGTTGGCATTTGACAGCCTCCTTCCAAATACTACTACAAGCTGCTTTTCTCCATGCACCCTTACAGTGAACCTTGTTAATGGAGAAGGGAGAAGGGTTAGAACAGAAATCTCTTCCAATAATACCATGCTAACCTCCACTGCCACATCAATAAGGACCAAGAAATCAAGCACACGCTTACAGGCAAATTTCAAAGGCTGCTGCCTATCTGGCTTGGGCGTGTTGGGGCCGGGCTAAAAGGGTTTTGCATAGAAAACTTAATCGTTTCATGGCTGGACCAACCAGGCCCAACCCTAGCTCTAAACCTTTAACCCACCCCAACTGGAACCAACAAAACCCAGCCCAGCCCAACCCTGGCCCGTCCCTGACCAATGTTTAAAAAGTCTTGTGATCGAAAAAGCAAATCTAGAGTATTTTACTACTTCAGTTTGCCTGTTGCCCATTTTCTTCATTTCATCACCACCACCATACCCACCACAACTGCCGCCATCGCCACCATAATACCTGCCATCCTCGCCACCACCATACAAACCCGCCACCATTCACACTGCAACCACCCACAACACCACTAACAACCACCAGGAACCTCTGTCTCTATCTATCTGACACTCTTGCTACTGCCACCATCAACCACCACAACCGCAGCCAACCATCAGTGCCACCATCATCCATGCTTATGAGTAAGACTACACAGATGATAAATTCTTGGACAGATCTAAATGAAGTGACGATTGTGCAAACTTATTCTCTGCAATCTTGCACGGCGGGATTGATGAAAGATGGATGTGGATGGTGGTTAGCTAAGGCAGTCGCAGTGGCTGTACACCTCTAGCAAAGGCGGCAGTGGTCTGATGAAGACGATGGAAGATGAAGAAATAAAGAAAACAATAGGAAAGGAAATAAAAACACAAAGAAAACTAGTTTTTGTTTAGTTTCTCTAAAAACCGCAAGTGAAAACCAAAAGGGTCCCGTGTTCTAAAGGCGAGTAGGGCTGGTCCGGCCCTGGTGGACAACCCAGACTCAACACTAGGTATAACTTCAAGAGTTAGGGATGGGTTAAACTCTTACCCAACCTGCTTTTGCAATTCTATGGCTTGGCAGCGGTGAAGGGCCGAAGAACCCATTGACAGGCCGTCTATCCTCCTGCTATTGTTGTGGGCATGTTGGACTTACTGTTCTGCATACACGGTTGAATAAAGAGATTCAGGCCCTAGATAGTTGTTCCAAACAAAGATACACAGGCATCCATCGGCTGCAGAACCACCTTGACTAAACTTAGTGGCACATTTAGTTATGGCATCCAGGTGAAGTCCAAACCTGAACACACAGCTTCCACCCCATTACCCTAGTGTCAAGGAGTTCAATCCAGACAACCCCCCTTTCAGAAATCGCTTAATGTTTCCAAAACTCCAAAAGCTGGCTCCACATCCCAATACACACTGTAAACCCCCAACACAAAATGATAGTACTGCATACGATTCTTCAGGCATTAGTAATGACCTACACAAATAATCATAAATAAATGGAAATTTGTCATCACTAGACTCATCTCCACAGAAAAATGGGTGATCAAAATTCCAACCTTGCTTAAATAGCATTATCTTCCAGAATATTGTCTTCTCTACCGTGACACACCTCAAATGTTCACCGCACACAACTGCTGATTGGAAAACTTTGCACGGTGCTCATTTCAAACTTTCAGAAACTTTGCATTTATTTACCGCTTGTCAAAATATGTTCAAAACAACCAACATGCTGCAGAAACAGCGTAGCAGAAGAAGAATCTGTTTTACTCAATGTTATAATGCTACATGTTCTTTCTGCTTCTTTTGATAAATTTTAAAGAAATGGTATTTGCATTTTTGTTTTTTGAATTTCTACAAATTGTTTTCGCAAAAGTAACCAGTTTTAGCTTCCAAGTATTTGAAAATAAGCTTCTCAAACGGTTCTTTTCTTTCGAGAAATGGACATATTTATTAGGGCGTGAAAAGAACACAACGTTGCATTTCTAAACAAGTATGCTGCAGATTGGTCTCCTAACATCTTACTGCAAAAAATCAGTTTCCGTTTCTGAAAAATGCATCCAAAAAAGTTTTATTCTTCACAATATTCAGTAAAGGTACACTAAAAAATAAAGAACTTGCCAGTACTCCGAGGGATGGTGTGCTGGCATGCTTTTGTAAAGACAAACCGCTTAAATCTAGTTCATCCATGAAACAAGCGTTTATCCTCCCAGAATCACATCCAAACAAGTAAAAATGTTTGAAAATTTCAAAATGGTAAATCATATAGTGCTACAACACGTAATCAAATAGCGTCATGAGAAAGCCAGTCATCATAATCCATACGGGATAATGGGCAGTTGGTTCTATCAATCAGTCAAACTAAAGTCACCCGGAAACCCTGTAAACATCGAACTCTCACGTCGGAACCCTGTAGACATCGAATTCTATAAGGTATGAATAGGCTTCAATATCAAAGAAGATTGAAAAACACACATACTTAAGTTGCTCACCAAACAATTTCTTAGATTAGCTCCAAAATCTTCCCCTGTAGAGGCGGGATACTGTTCAGGCACAGCCTTAAGTTGCTATTAGACCTGCCTACTAAGCTTTACGGGTAAATGCCAAGCCTAACAGAACTAGATTTACCTCCATTCTGCTGCTTGTGCATCCCTCCGTTACAATATATCCAGGCATATTGCTAAACATAATTACTTAGCTGGAAACTAAATCTAAACATAATAACTTATTTGGAAACTAAAATTATACATTATATTTTATCCTGATAAGTGATCAATTATCCTTGAAATTCTCCTCCGCCAACCCAATGATATATATCGTTATCAGCATATCAACCGAATACAATCAAATACAGCCGAATGATATGATCACGGAATCAAATTTCATCCAAGCAGTTCAAACCAAAAGCAGACAATACAACTAAACGCATAAGAGTGGCCAGTGAAAAACGTCTCACTTGCTATGTTTCTCACTCCATTCATCTTCACTGAACACCTCAAACCCATATCAAAAGCGAGTGAGGTTCTTCTATACTACACATACATATCAACTTAACTTGAATCGAGATTTCAATGAATTCTTTCACCTCGATCGTAATAAAAAACACAATACCAAGTAGAAAAGTTAATGTAGAAAAACACTGTGACAAGCCCCTCAATGCACACTTGTAACCAAGTAGACTGTAGACACATCCAAAGGCAACAAAGAGCACCAAGTTCAAAACAAATAATGGTAGTGATACGTCATAGCATAATTGAGCAGAATAAAAACAAGGAAACGAGTGTACCGCAGCCCCCCCCCCCCCCCCCACCCCCAACCAAGAGAGAAAGGGTAGAAAAGATACCAATTGAAGAGCTTGTGCAGTGACCTGCGGAGAAAAGACTTACCCCGGCCTTACCAGGGATAGTGCACTGCCACACCATCAGATTCACCGAACCATCGGGAACAGTCTCCGGCTTCGCCACGAAACCCTAGAAATCAAAACCCTAAACACTAAACACCCAAATTCGAATAACAAACACGCAGAAATTGAACAGCAACGACGCGCTACCTAAAAGAATAGACAGATATATGGCAGAAATGAAGACTTATGAAAAAGATTCAAGGGAAAGGGGGTCGAACGTGAGGGTGATTCTTCCGCCATGCTTTTCGCTCCTCTGCAAGACGGCCACGAGCAATACCTCCAGACATTCTCTCTTCGAACGATTCTCGCTCTAAATTACTGAAGAAGTTAGTGTAGGCAAGCGTTCACCTTCTCGTCTTCCTACCAGCCTCCACTTAGAACAGACGACTTTTGGAGGGACAACCATAAATAAATATTTTGCGGCAGGACGGGCCAGACGGAACCAAAAGCCGTGTTCGAACTGGCAACCGGCTTAAAGCAGCGTTAAAACCCGTGCCAGTATTAGGTCGTTCGTTAATTATTTTATTTTTCGTTATTATAATATGACAAAAAATATATTTTTTATTATGTATATTTATTAATAATAAAACTAATTTAAAAGGTACAGAAATAGAAAAACACTTATTATTCGCAGCCCTTTATTTACATAGTATTGTTAAAAACAATATTAATAACATTCTTTCAGTCTCAAAAAATTAATTATACTAAGAATTCATTCGTGTTTATCTTTTTATTCTGATATTTAATCTTATTTTTTTCTCTTACCTGACTTTTTTTTTCTTTTTCTTGCTCTCTTTAGATAGAATAAAAATTTATAAATAATAAATTATATTTTAAATAAATGTGTAAGTTAAAATAATCAAATAATTTGAGACAGATTATTAAAAAAAAAAAACTGACCCCTAATTCTTGTTACGTTTCATTGAAAGTCAATGAATTGGAAATTTATATAGCGTGAAAAGAATTGGAAATTTATAGCGTGGAAACTACGCCTGCGCGAGAATCGAGATACGTCTTTTGGTCTTTTGTTGTCAATGTCTGTGGGCCAATAACGTGATTTGTTTTCTAAAACCAAACCTTTCCAGCTCATAGCCCAACTTGGCCATGTGGGTTAATGTTTGAGGCTCAGTCACTTTAAGGACTGTGAGAGAGATTGTTGGAGTGCTATTTACCGACTTATTTTGACGTTTGAATGCGTTAAGAACGATAGTTAAGTACCATTGACGGTCGCCATTGATCGAAGATGGGTGGTTGCCTGAAAAGTATGAGGCATAGAAGGGGATGTGTAGGGTTGCGATGGCAACATCGACGTCGGAGATATTCTGATAGGAACGCACAACCAAATGTGAAAGAGAGAAAGCATGAGGTTAACGGCGAAGGGAAACGTAAAAGGAAACGTAAAGGGAAAGGGTGGGAGAAGAGAGAGAGATAAAAAAATTTAGGATTTTTCTTTTCAAAGAGACAATGACATTTAAAAAAATAACTTTATAACATAAGGGTAATAAAGTCATTTTGTTAAAACTGTTAGAATTTTTAGGGTTTCGTTTGTCAACGGATATAAGTGTTACATTTTGAAACTTTGTGTCCTCGCGTGTAATTACCCCCAAATCTTAGGGACATATGTGTAATTAGCCCTACTTTTAATCTCACACTTAGCAATAGTACAATATTATTTGGGTCTACTTTTAAGGGTTTTTTTTTAATTTTCATGTTATATTTTGTAACGTATTAACTCAAAGAGTAATGACAAAACAAAAAAGTATTGTTTGAGAAGTTAAACTAGGGCAAAAATAATGTAAAAAGTCAATATTTTATATGTTCAAATTCTAAGACAACAAAAATATGAAACGTGGGGAGTAAATTTTATTAGTGAATCAATCTTCGTGTGGTCGAAATTTGCTGCATATAAGTTTTGGCTATATATAAACTATTTCGAGAATGTCGTATATGTATTCAATTAGTGTTCGACGTGTAAAACCTTTTAATAACATACGATAAATAACATAACCTAGTACGAGCAGCCGAAAGTAATTAAGAAAGTGCATATGGATTTGTGCAATTCAAAGCAACGAGGCCTTCATTTCACAATTGTGTATTGTACTTCGGAATTGCTGGAAACCAATGGCTTTTTGGATAATTTGGTCATGTTCAGAATTCAGTGAGCTGTTTAAGCTGAAATGTGCTGCAATTGTTATCTGATCTGAACCCCCAAATGGCATGAGTGACTGATGAGGATCCACGAATTTTCTTTTGACAAGACGCATGCTTACAGGTATCCCTCTTGAGGAGCTTTTTTGCCAAGATATTGGAAAGTTATAGCAGTATCAGGTATTTCTGCCTAAGACCTTAAACACATGCTTTGGTAGTTATGATGCGAGCGTCTCACATAGATGAGCCTATCTCTTGCTGCATATAAATCCTCACTGCTGCAGCATCTGACCCATTTCGTGGTCCAGGAAATGCACCAATTTGATCCTGGCAGGTAATTTTTCTCTCGTGCTCTTTCTTTGTGAACCGTGTGAACATCAAAATATCCACTTTATCTCAGTAGAGTTGATATTTATTGTAGCACATTTTAACCGCATGAGTCGGCATCTTTCACTTATGTGTTGAGAGATTTTACAGAAGTAAGGAAATGAGTAATTTGTATCTGGTAATCTAGTTATTTAATCATCGAGGGCCCGTACGTTTACGGTATTCATTTTTTGTTTTCGTTTTCATAATTTTCGTATTCAGTTAACAAATTCATTTTGTACATTTATTATTTTCACTAAAAAAATTAGCTACTTTTTTTTGTCGAATTTGTGTACTTATATCATTTTCATTTTCACTTTTCTACTTGTATCCTTATTATTTATAATATATACCATACATGACCCACACCCTCCCCCGCCCCCCCCCCCCCCCCCCAACTCTCTGCCCTTTCCAACGAGCCCCATCTACCGCCGCCCATCTCTAACGATCTTCCACATCTACTGTCGCCCTGCACATGTGCGACTTTCATGGATTCCAGATAAACGCTCGAGCTTTAAGATGGGCGATTGCTAGATCTCTGGCTCTTCACCTATCAGATCTTCAAGATGTGAGACTTTTATGGATTCCATAAAGAATATACAACGACATCGAGGCTCTTCACCTACTAGATCTCTTTTTTGTTTTGGAAATGGTGTTACGGTGGTTAGATTGGCCATCGTGGGTTGCGATTAGAGAAGACGTTGCTATGATGGTGGGTGGTTTATGGTGGCTGTGTGGCATAGTGGTGGCTTATGGTGGCTGTGTGCCATGCTATGTCGTTATAAATTCCCGATTTGACTTAATGGTGGTTTACGGTGGCTGTGGTGTGATTCTTTATGGTGGTTTAGTGATGGGTCTAGATAAACACGGGCGGTGTCATGGTGTTGCTAAGGGAGAGAGAGAGAGAGAGAGAGAGAGCAAGCAGGAATCTGTTGTGTCAGATTGATAGAAGACTTTTTAGGTTTTTTAAATTTTTTTTCTGACCTTGAGTTCAATTTTTTGGAAAAATGTGAAAACACTCCAAGGGTGTTTTTATTTTTTTTCGCTACTATTTGAATTTTTTTATTCAAAACAAAACTGAAAAAGGATAAAAATACACGAATTTTTTTTTTCATTATCATTGCAAAATAAATGAAAACGAAATTCAGTAAATGTAAAGCTCCCGAGTGACCCTATTTTGCGACCCCAAGTTATAATCTCAAATGACGTGGTGATCCAAGCGTGCAAAGGTGTGCCGTCACCATTTTGGTGTCACTTCAGAACTACCGTTGGAACGGTGCTTGTCAAGGTCTCGGAGGCCAACTGTAATTTAGTTGACATGGACGGAGTTGCACTAGGTTTTCTCTCAGGCCCCTGGAATAATTGAGTTGTAACTATCGCATCAGGAAAGTATCTTCACATGTGCGAGCCTGCACAAAGCTAAAAATGGCTGGATGGCCTAATAGTTGCTGCATAGGGCACACGATGCCACAGTCCCTCGTGAAAACTACTTTTTGCCTTGGATTTGCACAGTGGACATGTGCCCACCTCCACCCTTTGGTCTCAAGTAGTGTTTTTACTATGAACTTTATATTAACGATGATTTGTTATTTTGGTGCCCCATTTCAAAAACTTTTTTAAAGTCACTGTTAATTTTTAATATACACAAAATATTCATACCACTTCACAATCAAGAAATTTTAATACTTGAATTTAATTTCACTTCTACCGCTATATATCTATAATAAAACGTCTATTCCTTTTAAGAATATTTTATTAATTTTAATTTAATAGTAGAGTGCAAGTACAAAAAATAAAATTTAAATTTTATTTCTCAAAATAATATTGTAAGTTTCATCTTTATTAGTTTTGAACAGTAAGATACCTTTAAAATATTGGTGCCCCACTTAACAAATTTTTCGCCACCACCACTTCATTCAACGTTTTGTTCATGGCAGAAAAAGAGAAGTACGAGAAGCCAGCACACTTGGTTCTTATTGCTACAGGTCTTCACCCTGTTATAGCCTCGGCTCGTAGTACGTGGCTCCGGGATTGGTTTACTAAAGGAACCGACATTCTGTAGACGGTTCACCTTTCCTCTATTTTTTCTGCTTCATCTCTTTTCTTCCCATCTCAGTTAGTGGCTTAGCTGCACAACCGTGCAACTAGTCTATCTCCTTTCGCTGGTCCTACGATGGAACTCAGAAGATTACGACTGCTCTGTTAGTATTCACTTCTATCGCAAGTTTTATTATTTCTATTCCACGACCATACGTTAAACATCCTTTTTAGCCACACCAGTAGGAAAGGAGGGGGGGTGTTGGGTTGGAAGGGGGGTGGGCAGGGGGAGAACCGTCGAATTTTTCTTTCCTCTCACAAGTTCGTTGAAACATACATCATCACTGAAGAATAGAGGGTGCAAAACATCCATATCTTGAGAAACATTCTGACCATCATCTGCCAGCCATTATATAAAGTGATGACGGATCATTGTTTTAATTATCCCTGAATTCCTACCTCCAGCACCATTGAACAAAATTGAACTCCGTTCAAGCTCAACCCAAAAAGGCCAACAATTCCTTAAGGCCCTTAAACATATACAATTGACCGTCTCCTCTCTGCCTTCTCTTCTCTGCAGCCGTGTAACTATGAAACACAAAGCTATGAATATACAATAAATGCATCCCTAGTGTTGCCCTCTGCCATTGCACTCTCTTTTATCTCTTGTATCATCTTCAACACTTGCCACAATGCTGGCCGCTGTTCTGGTGATGTTAAGCTACATATAGATGCTAAATGAACGAGCATTCCAAGCCGGTTATCGTCCCCGCCATCATCGTCCCTCATTGCTCTGACCCAATCTGGCAAATCAGCTGCCACAAGGAATGGGTGCTGAGACGGAGGTTTACCTGTCAAAAGCTCCAACAAGAGAATGCCGAAAGCATAAACATCACTCTTGGAGGTGGTTCGGCGGCTGGACTTGCGTATCTCTGGGGCTTTATAGCCTGCAGAATTAGGATCATCATTTGAAGTAGAGTCTGCAAGGATGGCAAGGCAATAGTCTGTGAGGCAGGCCTCAAAGTCGGCACCAAGGAGGATGTTGGAGGATTTCAGGTTGCCATGGATGAGCCTTGATGCTTGGTGGATGTAGGCGAGGCCCAGAGCCACATCTTCTGCTATCTTTAAGCATGATGTCCAGTGAAGAGGTCTTGCCCTTGTTGATCGTGAACCTATCCATCCAACCTCATGTCAGTGATAGCAATACGGCGAATTAAGCTGGGGGAGTCGCTGATATTTGAGTATGGTACATGGTAAAATAATCAGGCTAACTATCATCACTTTGCTGTCTCGTAGAATTGACTCAAAAATCATCCCCCCCCCCCCCCACCCACCCAAAATGAAAAAATATAGATAAAACCTATCTGGCCAAGCATAATAGCATTTCAATGTCTGTTCATCTTTGCCTTTTGAAATCTCAACTCAAAAGGCAAATGGACGTCAATGCAACAGTAGCCTCATTTGGTAACCACATCGATATTTGAAATTTCATGCTAAATTTCTCATGATTTTCAGTAAGAATTTTAATTTATGATCGCATAATGACAAACATGTGGCCATAGTCTAGAGAACCCAAAAAATAATAGGTTCCATGAATGCCATCGAATCTTAACGCAATAAGGTTTCTGCATCGTAGTTATAAACAACAGGAATACTACAATAAGTCTACTCTCAACGCTTATCCTTCTTGCTACAGCAGGGTGAGGTAAGCCATAAATTGGTATTGTGGCATTAACCAACACTTAAAAACTTTGACTCACAATACTGACCAGGGAACACCAATCTCTCCTTCAACATCATGAAAACCACAAAAATGAATTTTAATACTTCAGTAGTTCTTCAAAAAAGTTTCAGGTAGGTAAAAAATAATAATAATAATTTGTTCTGTTTAGGGGAAGCTGTGGTTCCACAACCGAAATAGTCCTACTTGTAAGCGAGCTAGACACAACTGTTAGTTCATGCCAAATCAGGCATGCATCATCTTACTGTAGCAAGCAAAGTGAGCCTTCAACCCTCTGCTATGTGCTTTGATGTAAAAGGTTTATTTTCAAGAAATACTCAAAGGTGACAGTGACTTGAGAGCTTTAGCGAGAGCAGAATTTCCCTCCCCACGGCCCCCACCTCACCATGGATGTCTAGACACTCCTAAAGAAAAACCTGGTTAATGGACCCGGTCAACAATATCACCGTTGCTGGTGCAGGGTGGAACCCCAGTTTAGTCCATCAAGAACTAAGAAAAAGCAATGATCTATACGACATTGATTTGATGGATCCACACTACTACCAACCAAAAATACAACTCGAAAACCACTTTATCAAGTGCGTCCACACCAATTTGTCTGTGCTAGTGCTAACTGAGTCGAATCACTCGACTCGATACAAAACCAGTGAGTTAACGTAAAACACAGAAAGAGGCATTACCGTGAATGAGATTGAATAGGCTGCCATTAGGCTGAAAATCGTAAATGATCAGTCGCTCCTGCTTGGCCTGAAAATAGGCCCTAACCGGCACCAAATTCGGATGCCGGAGCGCTCCCACGGCTGCCAAATGCTGCTCGAACTCCTCCGCGCTTGTAATCGCGGTCTTGCAGGCGTCCAGCCTCTTCACAGTCACCGTCAGCTGGTTATCCATCGCCGCCTTGTAGGTAGTCCCAATCGTGCCCCTGCCTAGCAGCTCCGCCGAGGCCCTCATCAGCTGCTCCAGTGTACAGAACGGCGACTCGCCCACACAGAAGACTAGGTTCCCGCTCTTCTCCCTCTTCTGAGGTACCACCACATTCACCACTTGCATTTTCTTCTCTTTCACCTCTTGATCGGCACTGACAGTACTCACAATTGGCATTGCAGCTGTACTTTCTGTTAAATTAGCATTCAAAGCTTCGGAATTGGACATTGTTGAATTAGATTGAGCTTCGTCCCTTCTTCTCTTGACAAATGTGAAAAGGCATAAAATGGCTGCGATTAGAAGTAGAGTTCCGATTACAAAACAAAGAATTAAGCCGACTCTCTTGTGCTTCTTTGAGGCCGGCGGAGAGAGGAGTAGGCCTTGGGAGTCGGCGTTCTGAAGGAGCGGAGACGGGGGCGAGGCGGCGGCGGAGGGCGGAGAGTCGAAGAACGGAGAGTGGCATGCTTTTGTAACAATTTCGCCGCAGAGGTTAGGGTTTAACGAAAACGAAGAAATGCCGAACCGGGAGAGCGTTGGCGTGACCGGAACCGGTCCGGAAAGATTGTTACCCGACACATTGAAGATCGTGAGAGAAGACTGGTTGAGCGGCGGGAGTGTGCCGTTGAACCGGTTGGATTCAAGTCTGAGGTAGTTTAACCTGTCTAGACCGGTTAAGCCGGCCGGAAGTGAACCGGATATGTTGTTGTGCGAGAGATCGAGGCTGCGGAGGCGGTGGAGAGGGAGGAGGGAGAGCGGGAAGGCACCGGAGAAGGAGTTGTGGTCGAGGAACAGGGTTTTGAGGTTGACGAGTTGGGCGAGCTCGGGAATCGGTCCAGCGAGCGAGTTGTTCTTCAGACTCAGGACTCGGAGCTGGTCGAGGCGAGTCAGGGTGTCGGGTGCGAAGTTGCCCTTCAGGCCGAAGCCCTGGAGGACGTAGCGCACGACCCGGCCCTGCACGCACTTGACACCCTGCCAGTTGCAGTAGTCGAAGTGCTCGTTCAGGGTGTAGAGGAGCTTGTTGTCAGTGTCAGCCTTGGACCGAAACGAGAGGAGCGCCACCGCGTCTGTGGGTTGTAGGGAGGTCACCGGCGGAGGTGGCAGCGATTGGGCGGCGACGGCGAGGAGATAGAGAGTTAGGAAGAGGGGGTGAAGGAGTCGAGTTGGGGCATGCATTGTTGTTGCGGTGGGGGTTTAGAGGGGAAGTGAAGGAGAGTACTGGTGATGGAGTTTGTCGGTAGTTGGTTTGAGTTTCATATTCCCGCTTTTTGAAGCTGTGACTGAAGTGTTGGGTTCTGTGAGGTCACAGGTTAGACGTTGGGAGGCACTAGAGGGGGGGATGTAGAGTGGGGGCCGGTGTTGCGGAGCAGCTGGCTGGATTTTGGGTCAGCGGTGTCACGTGAAAGTTGAAGAGGGAAAGGAAGTGTTGAAAATTCTTTCGGGGTTAGGACCTGGAAGTCCACTGTGTTCGGTTATTGTGAAAGTCAAATGGCTCTGAAATTAGTTACCGAAAGGTGGCACTTGATAGAGAGCGATAGGTTTGATGGTAATTATTAATCTTTTGAGAATAAATATATTTGTTGATTGTTAAACACTATTATGAATTTGGACAAATTATACTTATATTCTTAATGTTAAGGTATAATTATAAATAAGGACAATAGTTTGAATAAATTATACATATATCCGTTGACCAGACGGAATCTTAAAAACTCTAACGGTTTTAATAAAATGACTTCGTTACCCTCAAGTTACAAATCTATTTATTTCAATTGTCATTATCTTAAATTATCCCTTAAATTCTCTCTCTCTAAATTCACAGATAGACTACACTTATCTTTCCCAAGTCGGCAGCCCCATGCCGGGAGCCCCCTCCGCTCGCCCCCCGCCGGCAACCCCCTCCCTCACTCCACCGCCGATCAACCCACCCACACCACCACTATACACAAATCAAAGCTGGTCCAACCATAACCCAGCTGCAAAATGCTCGGACCCACGGCCGGCAGCCCTTTACCCCATGACTGTAGTCCTATCCGCTCGATCTTCCTTTCTGTCTACAGACTGGCGGCGTTGCATCATTTGCCCACCGACAGCAACGCCGAGGGCTGCTGTACGTCGGGATGGAGAGTGGGATGGGGGCTTTCAGGGAGACGGACGACGTAATCAACAGCGTGGCGGCGCCAGGGTGAGGTCCGCGACGGTGGCAGAGGCGATCGGCGGGGTGGTGGTCCAAGTACATGTGCAATTTCTTTAATTTATTGGGTGGTCTTTGGTGATGGAATTGAATTGATACTTGGACAATAATGATGGAATGAAATTTTTGGAATGGAATTGAATTGATAGAATGAACTTCACAGTGAATTTCAGATTCACTATGAATTAGGGTTTTGGAACCCTAATTTTCAAATTAGGGTTTTGAGACCCTAATTTGAAAATTAAGGCTCTAATAAACCCTAATTTTTGAAATCGGGAGGCACAAATCTTCAAATTAAGGCTGAAATCAAAGATTAAAAATTCAGTTTATTAAGGCTGAAATCAAATTAAGGGTTTTAAATCAAAGATTAAAAATATTCAGTATATACAGTACAAGGGGTAGTATCGTCATTTTAAAATACGTATTGCTGACATCATTAAAAAAGTACACTTTTTGGACGGAACCCTGACGGATGGACACGGCTGATACATTTTAAAAGTGTTTGGTCGTGAAATGTTATATTTTAAAATTTAGTGTCCTTGACTGTAATTACACCCTAACCTCAGCAATATTTGTGTAATCCATTTGCCCTATGAATTATCACCGTATATATGCTGTTAAGCTATTCATGATATTGCGCCAAAAAATGAGAGGTTATAAATTAAGATAGCGTTTGATAATTTTTTTTCAAATTTATAAACGGGAGGAAAAAAACACATTTCACAGATAGTTTTTTTTTCCAGTTTTATAAATAATTTTTTTTAAAATTGAGCTGTTTTTGAAAATTCTATTTTTAAGTTTTGATATTTGTTTTGAGATCCAACCTTCGTATTTCATTAGAAGCAAAAAATGTGTTACATTTAAAAAACCCACCACCATGGAGAAGAACCACTTCCAACACTGGACTAGGTACTACGTTGCCACTATGGCCATCATCGCCCTCCCCCCACTCCTTAACCCCACCACCCTACCTCAAGACTCCACCACCGTCGCCACTGCACCTACCATTTGATCCCACTATCGCAGATCTGCTCGATCCACCCAACGCCATTACGGATGTGACTCACATGCCTAACCATTGCCACTGCACCAGACATTTGCCCACCGTCGCAGCCCCACCATCACACATTTGCTCCACCCACCGTCATTACCGTTGCCTCACATCACTACAGGACATCACTACCACCCAAAAAACCAACATAAGTTTGCTAGATCTGCTAGATTGCTCTCCAAGTTTGCTAGATCTGCAATGAATCGCGGTGGATCTATCATGGTGACGTTATGGAGTTCAGTTCGTCAATGGGTTTGGGTGGTGGTGATGTCGGGTGGTTGAGTGGTGGGGGTGGATGGTGGCTGGTGGCGAGTGTGATACATGGTTGGTGACAATGGATGGTGATTGGTGGTGATCTGTGTGCTAGGATAAGGAGTAGGGGTGTATCAAAGAAAGAAAGAAAAAGTAAAAACTGAAAATGATACTTTCTATCAAACACCTGTGAGCTTGTGTCCAAAATAAAAACCACAACTAGTTTTGTTTTTTATTTTTTTGAAAACCAAAACCAAAAACTACAGTTTTGTCAAATAGACCCCAGATATCCAATTTAAAGGTTAAATTTTAACAATGGTTGACTTAAATACAAAAATCACATTTCTCTTCGTTCTTCCTCTACCTACACAGATTCATTGGAGATCAAACCACCACATCTACTGTCGATGACCACCATAGCTACCTCCATTTCATTTGTCTACCTATAGCATTACACCACCATCAGCTACCCACGACAACGGCTTCATTACCCATTGTCACCCACAACAACTACTGCATACCATGGCAACCACGTATGACGAAAACACACACACATCACGCATCGATTTTGCCCACCCAACAAACAACCACAAACATGCAGCATACACAATGACAAACACACGCTGCATCCCCTGCCCCTACCCCTATCCAACCCCTCCCACCAGCACATCCCTCCCTCCATCACTTTGGTCTCCTTACCTAGAGATGTCAAAAGGGCTGGGCCACCTGCGGGCCCTTTTGACACCTTTAGGCCCAGGCTAGTCCGGCTCTAAAGGTGAATAGGGTTGGCTCTAACGCGTAGGGCCTTGGGCCAGGGCTAATATTTTCTAAATTTTGCCCGGCCCGGGTCAGGCCCGACCCTCAGCCCGGTTCTGGCCCTCTTTTTGACCTTATTATAGCCCAGCCCTTTGGCCCTAAACCATTTTGTGTTACTTACATTTTTTTTTCTTTCCCCTTCTTTTTCGCACCTCATTCTTTCTCTACCTCATATTTTTTTTATTTAACTTTTTGGACATGCACATTTTTTTCAGCTCAGAATGATGGTTCCTACTTTTTTTATCTACTTTTACTTGCAAGGCTCCTCTGTATTAGTTTCATGGAATTATGAAGAGAAAATATATATTTATTTGTCTAGGAACTAGAAACAACACAAATTAGGCAATGAAAATGGAGAACATAACTCTAGAAAGCACGAAAAAATTCATGGTAAAAGTGGTCTAATGATGCATGCTTCTAATGAGATACTTAATACTACGAAAATGCAAAGTTAGATGTATATTTGAGTGAAAATTTTTAGAAATATCATTGAAAAAAGTTTTTTAGATATCCATTGTTGAGTTTAGAGAACAAAAAACCTTCACGACTAAAAGTTATATTTTTTCCTGTGAAAAGATTGTTTTTTTTACGAACAAAATTACTCTTTGTTACAGATCAATATTCTCAAATAGACTAAAAGTAGAGCTCTAAGGCACTTCATTAGCTACGAGAGAGATATTGAATGGTTTAGGAATTATTAATTTCATTTATTTCGTGAATTAATAATTTCACAACACAAAAAAAGAAAATTTTTTAAAAAAAGGGCCCTAGGCCCGGTCCTAAAGTTAGGGCCTAGGGCTTGGGCTAGATAGGGACTCCATTTCCTATATTTGGGCCCGACCCGGTTTCTAAGGCCCGAAGCCGATTTTTTGGCCCTCTGGGCCTGAGCTGGGCAGGCCCAAGCTCAACCCTTTGACACCTCTATCCTTACCCCTTGTCGGCGGCGCCTTTTCCCTAGCCCTCTACTTCTAAATCTGCACCATTATTCATCAGCAAACAAAGTGGGCATATGTGCCATTGTCACGTTAACATGCATAAACTGCCCTATTATTTTACAAATTGCTTAGTTGACACGATTTTATTGATACCTATCGTCACATAGAATGATAACGCGGTGTTAGACAACCACTACTCAATCTAATTATGAATGATGTTCAATAAAAACAGTGACTTGTATTGAAAACTTAAATTGACAATCCCTACTATCCAAACGAATTTCTATATTGTTCAATTAGAACATAAGAAAGGGTTGCAATGTAAAATATGAAAGCCTTTTTATGTCCTTTATTTTTTTTTTGGGGGGGGGGGGGTTCTATATTATGTAATGTTGAATCCTCATTCATAAAAGCTCAGGTTGGCTAGAATACGTAGAAGTTATAATAAGCTTGTCGCAAGTTGTAGCAAGCAACAAAACAATGGTGCTAACGAGACATAAGAAAACTCTTAAAGTATTTACACGTTAACCCAAGAACCAGCCGGTTACTTGGGCTACTTCCTTCGAGCCGCTAGTTTTGGTTTGTCATTTTCATCTTTGCCTAAAAGGTAAAACTACATTGATCTCTCTTGACTTTGGGCTAAATCATATATGCATTGGCCTCGGTTTCTGATATTACGTTGTCCTGTCTTGCAAGCTTTGCTCGTTGGTCGCACAGACTTGTCGGTGTGACATGAAAAATGAATAAGGAGCTATATGTGCAGGGGGTGTAATAGAATCAGGATAGATAATTGGTCGACAAGGTTGAAGTTAGTGAACTCATCCCCTCTTTAGGCGTACACAGTTAGAGAATTTCTCCCTCTAGTGTGGAACTCATCCTCTCTTCAAAGTTGCCTCAGAGCTAAGAATGATATTTTGCATGATAAAGTGCAGG
The DNA here is from genome assembly GCA_033070095.1 of Escallonia herrerae. Taxonomy (NCBI): domain Eukaryota; kingdom Viridiplantae; phylum Streptophyta; class Magnoliopsida; order Escalloniales; family Escalloniaceae; genus Escallonia; species Escallonia herrerae. Next base: position 21,529 of record JAVXUP010000902.1, read on the forward strand.
TTTCTGCTATGCGAAGCCTTACTTTTCTCTTGAATGAGGGGGGCACCCTCTTGTTTTCGTATTTAGTTGCCTGCTTTGCCACTCCGGTTCGTGTTCATGATAATTTGAAGGACTGAAGTTAATCTATGAATGGAGTCATGTATACGGGTCGGGTGTATATCTTCTGCAAATGTTATCATGTCAATCATGTACATGTGGTGGTGTGTACAAAATTGCTTCAAAGTGGATCAAATTGAGCACAACTATTATTCAGGAGTCAAATCTGATCCCACTCGAAGAACAACCCTTCGTGTAAATTGTTTTTTTGGACCGTTAGTCTCAACTCTCAACTATTAAGACCATTATAATTAGATGAGGGGGACTAATACGAGAAATAGTGGCGGAGAGAGCGGAGGGCACCGGTGGGCCAGTGCCCACCCGCTTCTCCACAATTTTTGCTCTTTAGGTGGTATACTTTATCTCTAATAGTGAAAGTGTCCACTTAAAATTTTGAAAAAAATGCTTAGAGGAAATGTATTTGTGGTCACTTTATATGTTAATATACCTAAAAATTTCAAAGATGGTTAAAAAAATCTCTTCGGTCATTTAAAATTTTAAACTTGAACAAATAAACCAAGAAAATAGAAATAAAAACTTAATCTACGCATAAAGTCAATAAAAAAAATAATTTTTACTCTCATTCTTATGGTTCCCAAAACCTCAAAACCTTAAAAGCACATATGCGGACAGGAGAACAATGCCTCCTCCTCAGTTTTCTCACTACCCACTGGCCTTACCTCTCGCCGGCATGCTCTCAACGACCAACGCCACTGCCTCCACTAGTCGGGCCACCTCTGGCAAGTCACGGGCTTGCCAGTCACGGCACCTTAAACCCAAAGGTCATGGCCTTACGTGCTTAGGTGTGGCCTCATGAGCGATTCACAGGCTCACCAGGGATAGCGTTCACGGACAACAGTCGTCAAGTCAATTTTTCGACGATGTACCATCGCCACCGGATTCCTCCGATGTGGGGTGACATGGTAACCTTAGTTTTCCATGATTTATTGTTTTGAGTTGTAATTTATTTAATTTTCTAGGATATAGTTATGCTTTTGGTTGTCAGCGATGGTTAGCTCTGACGGTTGGGACTGGTTATTTGTGCTGGTAGTCGATACGAGGGTAAATATAATTTGAAGGATAATACTATCAAGGGTTGGTAAAATCGCTAGTTAATGGTGGTAACTAGTCGTGGGTAAGTCTGCAGATTTGGTAATGGGTTGTAGGTTGGTTTCAAGGCTGTGGTGGTGTTAGGTTGGTGAGGCTATTCCAATGGGTTTTTCTTCCATGATTAATTCCCCCTACCCCCTATGCCAATTCTTTCTTGGTTTGCTTGGTGAGGAGGGTGTTGTTGCGCAAAGTTAGCTTTGTTAGGTTTCGGTTGGTTGGGTATTGCTTGGCGAGTGTGTGGTGGTATGGCATCGGCATATCTGATGGTTGCGTAATGGGGCTGATTGTGGGGATGGTGGTTTGTTAGTGATGTTATCGGTGGCTATTAGGTTTGGCGGCGGTCAACAACAGGGTGGTGGATGGCTAGTGGTAGAAAGTTCCGATTCGGCAATAGGTGATAGACGGAGGGGTGGTCAAGCAGCGACCGTAGGGTTTGCAGATCTACTATCGGTGGTGCTGCTCGCACGATGGCACGTGGCGTGGTGGACTAGGGGCACATTTCCTTGTGTTGGACACACGTCCATGTGCTGGAAGTGGGCAATGGGCAAAGTGTTGGCTATTGGTCCGCTTTGTTGCCTAGGCATGGCAAGTGGTCAGCTTTTTTCTTGATTTGTTCTTATCCAATTCCGCAAGAAAAAAAGGAAAAAAAATAAGAATTGGTAATGATTTTTTGTTGGTTAACGTTATGCCGTGATGTTTACCTGATAGAATTGTCATCTATAATTGTGTGTCGATTTTGTTGTCTTTATAGCATCATATAACTTGACGGCTTTGCATACGAGGATGTAGCCTTATTGATCGAATGTCCAACTCTTTGGTCTTGATCTTGCTGGCCTCTTTTGTCGACGGGGCTGCCGAAGTTTCTGTCAACTAAAGTTGCATTTAAGTTAAAGGCTAACCAGTGACCCCAAAAAAGAAAAGAAAGAAACAAAACATCTCAATGGAATATGGGGGCTCTTAATGACTCAAAAGATTTCACAAAGCAAGTATATGGTCCACTCCACCAGCTTATGAGTGCACCATTGATCAGATATATCCTGAGCCAATGATGATATGAGATAGAATCTAAAGGTAATTATGTGCCCATCTTTTAGGCTCATATCATTACGCCTTACACTTAAAGGTAGAATAAATAAAGTGCAGATTGTCAAACATAATGGCTTTATGCTTTTCATATTGCTCGATGACTACTAGTTAGCTTTGGTTAAAAAACGATTTATGTACTTCTTTTCCAGGTATGCCTGCTTTACGAATATGTTTCCTTTGCATAAATACGCAAAGGAAACAAAAGCACAAGGAAATATGGGTTTTCTCCATTTTTTCTTGGACCTAAGAACTAATAGGTTCTTGATAAATAAAAAAAAAAGTGTGAAGCACAAAAGGAAAAAGGGATTAAAAGTTTTCCATTCCTTATGTTTTCTCTTTTCAATAAGCTAATTTTGCTTTAGAACGTGAGATGCAACACTCTGAGACTTGCATGTGCTGAGAAATTAGATCAACTTTCTCGTTCACCATCACATGTCGGTGTCAATAAATAACACTTGAGCTTAATTTTACTTTGTCTCTAAAAAAAAAATAAAGCTCAAAATTATTACAATTGAGCACAACTTTCTAGTTTTCCTGTTGATCATCTACATGCCACGTATACTTGATGACTCTAAAGAATGTTTGGATTGTTGCTCTAAGAAAATTGATCAGGAATTGCAACTTGAAATAACGATTTACATGACAAAAATAGAATTACTCTGTATGATATTCGGGACAAAACAAGAGTGATTACTGGTGGGGATAAAACACTGAATAATTTAATTAGATTGGTTCTATTATTTGTGTGTGAGTAGTTGTTTATATACCTCGGAGGATCCTCGTTATATAGGCATATGTATCAAAAGCCTAATATTAGGAGTGTCGACTAGGCTTGTGCCTTCTCCTTGGGGGCATGGTGTTTAAAAAATGGCCAATACATATTGTGATGGCCAATTCGTAATGGTTTTTGAAGTTGGCATTACGGATGCACACCATCATAACCCGGTGCTCACCAATCACACAGTCGTATCGTCGTTACGGTATCGTTACGGACTTACAGGCCATTACGCCAATATATTTCATTACTTACCGTTACGGTCACTCTGACCTGTGTGAGTGTGAGACTGTGTGCGCGCGCCCTGTGTGGGGATGGGACTCCTGGTGAGTCCCTAAAGTCCGATCATGAGAGTTTGACTCTCTCTTTTGTAATACTTATTTTACTTATTATTATTTCCTTTTTAACACCTAAGTGTTGTGAGATATATTTATTTTGCTTTAACACTTCTAATGTGGTGGATCTGGTGGCCGATTGTATTTAGGCTTGTTGAGAGATATGTGGTTGGGCTTCATATTTTGGAGTTTGGACTTTGATTAGTTTTTTAGTAATTCATTTTAGCTATCGGTTTTTACTTTGGTTTTGTTTAATGTCAATTATATGTGGGCTATTGATTTAGTACATTAGTTTAGATTTAAGATTTGGGCTTTTGTTTGTTTTAGTGTGGTTTAATGCTAAATATGGGCTACAACTATCTAAAAGTAAGGAGCTCAAAGTGAGGAGCTCGGTTTCTGACTTTTAAAGAATGATGACTTAAGGTCACAAATTATATCTTTGAATTTTAAGCATTTGCAAACATTTAAAAATGTTTTATGGTCACGGTGATTACGTAACCTTCGATACTCTCGATTGCATTATACCCGACCACGATTGGTAGTGTTGCTGCTAAAAATATGCTCTGCATACGTTGCGGAACTCAAGTCTGGACCGATGACCTGCAAGATAGAAAAACGAGTGACCGCCGGGTGGAATTTCTGGAGGAGAACTCTCTGATACTTAAGTCAGAGCGCAGCTACAGAATAATAACTTTGAAAAAGCATTAATTGTGTCCTTCTTCCATATCTGAGGGGTAGACCCCTTTATATAATTGTAGGAGAAGACTCCTAGTAGAACTTGGCCGTGGGCCAGATGTGTTAGGATCGCGTTAGGATTCTCAAAGATCACGTCATAATCTATGCGTTAGGATTCTCAAGTTGTTGCATGTGCTAAGTGTTTAAATGTCCCCTTGAGGGGTCACCCCTCCTTTGGAGGATGTTCATTTTGTGCAAATGTGTGTTCTTAAGCTCGAGCCGACCACATCATGATTGCTTTTTTACTTTGTTGCGAACTCTTATCGTCAGCTAAGAGCTGGCAACGAAGCCTCGCACTCACGCTTAGCTGGGTTTTGAATTCACAAAGTATGGTGGGGGGATGAAGTCCCACATAGTCTTTGCAATTTCACGTGTTAGAGCTGTAGCTAAACCGTTCGGATATAACTCGAGCTCTATCCTGTCACCCTTGAGGGTGCTCGTCCCTCGAGGGACCACCCTAGAGGGCTAGTAGAATGTAGAGTTCCAGTAAGCGCCCTTAAGGGCTGCTAGAGCGCGGAGCTCATGTAAATACCCTTAGGGGTTTGAAAGAACTTAGAGTTCTCGTAGTACGCACCTTTGGGGGTGAATGGAGCGCAGAGCTCATGCAAATACCCTCGAAGGTTTGATGGAACTTAAGAGTTCTCATCATACATGCCCTCAGAGGCGGATGGAGCGCGGAGCTCATGCAATTACCCTCAAGGGTTTGACAAAACTCAAACGTTATCGTCGTACACGCCCTCGGGGGTAGATGGATCGCAAAGCTCATGTAATTACCGTCAATGGTTTGATAGAACTTAAGAGTTCTCGTCGTACACGCCCTCGGGGGCGGATGGAGCGCAAAGCTTATACAATTACCGTCGAGGGTTTGATGGAACTTAAGAGTTCTCATCGTACATGCCTTCGGGGGCGGATGGAGCGCGGAGCTCATGCAAATACCCTTGAGGGTTTTGACGAAACTTAAGAGTTCTTGTCGTACACGCCCTCAGGGACAGATGGAGGGCAAAGCTCATGCAATTACCGTTGAGGGTTTGACGGAACTTAAGAGTTCTTATCGTACACGCCCTCGGGGGCGAATGGAGCGCAAAACTCATGCAATTACCCTCGAGGGTTTGACGGAACTTAAAAGTTTTCGTCGTACACACCCTCGTGGGCGGTTAGAGTGCGGAGCTCGTGCAAATACCCTCGAGGGTTTTGACGAAACTTAAGAGTTCTCGTCGTACATACCCTCGGTAGCGGAACGAGCGTCAAGCTCACTAAAATACCCTCGAGGGTTTGACGGAACTTTAGAGTTCTCGTTGTACACGCCCTCGGGGCGGATGGAGCGCAAAGCTTGTGAAAAATACCCTCGAGGGTTTCAGTCGAAGCAACAAGTACTTGTTGTCACTGATTTAAATAAGAAGGTGCGGGGCATTGAGCCCATAACATGGCCGCTGCTATGAAGCCCCCTGTCTGAGAGGGCACAGGGCATTAGGTCTGTAATATTGCTGATATTATAAGATATGAAACCACCCACCTTTGAGAAGGCGTGGATATATATGAAGACGGCTTTTCATCCTATATGTAGGGTCCGGTCACAAGAAGACCTATGGGAGCAATATAGAAGACCATAATCTGCTTGCTCTACTGGATGAGCATATAAAGCTTAAGGACGAGTAGTCCGTCTGAGCAAGATGCCATTGATGATCTTTAGAGATAAAGGACACGAAGTCCGTCTGAGCAGGATATCACTGAGTGATCAATAAAGTAGTTGCTGCAGTTTATCGATATACTGAGAAGCAACTAGATTCATTTTGCTGGTTGCATGAGCTTGCAGTTGTACCAGGCATAGCGGGCGACGATGAGTTCTTAATTTACCAGATACGGTGGCAGCATGTGTGCTTCCATCATTGTTGAACTAGCTTCTCAATGAATAGCGATGTGAATACGCCATAGATAGAGACCAATGTATGACCATGAGACGATATATAATGCCTAGATGACAGGACATTACGGCAAAAAATCCTAAACGCGACTTCAAGTCGCGAGGTGCTGTGAATTTGTTCCTTACTTATGAAGTGGTTTATACGTTTGTTGATGCTCGCAGGCATAGTTTAAACCCTTGCAAAAAATAAAAATACATGACTGGAAAACAGTCTCTAAAGCAATAAAGCGTATAAGCTTACAAGTGCAACTATGTTTTTAACAAAAAATTAAGAGCGGTGTTCAGACACCGTTGCCACATTAGGACCTTGCCGGCTAAACAATAGTGCTTTGCCGTCATAGCAGTCGAAAGCCCCAACTTTGTTACGTGCTTGCGCTAATTGATGCAGCTAGATAACGCTGGACCAAAATAACACATAGGTCTAGGTAATATACGAGGGCAGTAGGAGAAGCAACCCTTAGGAGGCTTACTAGCACCTAAAATTGTAGTCGCTTAATTTTTAACGATGTGCCACAAAATATAACATGTGTGCATAATTTAAAGAACGTGTAGCATATGTGAATTAATGAGACCCTATAGGTTTTCTGTTTGAATATGCGTTATAAAAAGCTTAATGCTTGTAGGAGCTTGTGGCCTAAAATAAATAAATGGGACCTTTTGGGTTTTAAACATAAATATGCTTTTTGCATATGTTAAAACCTTAGAGCTTTTAACAAATATGGCTTAACCCGCCAATTAAATGAGACTTTTGGGTCTTAAACATAATTTTGTCTTGGTATGGGGTGAAAAATCAAATGCTTTGAAAGGGAAGACGTCACCTCTGTGTTGAGTTTCTTTCTTCACAAGGAGACTTTGACCGACAAACCACCGTACGGTATCGTCGCCACTAGGGCAGCGACGATGAAGGTGGCGTAGCAACGCCCTTCGGTGGCACTGGTAGCTGCGATGATGAGGGCCCGAATAGGAGACGGCGGCGAGGCTGTGAATCCCATCGGGCAGATCGCCGGTAGAAGGGAATCTACTGAGGCGACGTCAGCCCTTTATCGATAGTAGGGCAGCGGCGTAGTGGTGCGTTGACCCAGATCTGCGGCGTTATTCCTGCCGATTGTTGTGGTGCCGGGGCTTATGGCGATCGCATTGTGGCGCTACTATTGGCACAGATTTAGATGAATGGGTGACGGGTGGCGACCGATTAGCTGCGACGGTGCTCTCGCAACACAGAGGTGACATCTAAATCGAGCAGCTCGCCCCTCGGCTGAGCTTGCCACGGTGTGGCGGCGATGGCAGAGCTTGCAGCTCTTACTGGCCGTGACATCATGGCTTTGGCTAGCGCAAAAGCAAGGCGTGATCTCTGGTAGCTGGTGGCCAATCAATGCCGTCGCCGTTTTCTCGTGGTGGGTGGCGCGACGTTGAAGAAGGTCGCGGGGTACGGCGCCGGTGCTTTTCTGGAGGAGGTGACACCACGGCGGCGATCTGCTTCATCTTGCCCCCCCTTCTTTTTTTGATGCCGGAGACGACAACCATAGAAAGAGGTCGGTCTGTCCTTGACGGAGTTCTGTGATTATGGATGGCCTGGCGGTGGCTGTAAGGCCATTGCGGTGAACGGCGGTGCAGTGGGTGGCCGCACGCTGCGGCAGTGATGATTTCTGGCCGCCCTCGACTCCGATGGTGCGAAGTTTGGTTATTGTATGTGCTCCAGCAACTTTGCGGCGGCGGTCGACGGTTCATGGTGCTCGCGACTCCGTAGGTCACTACTCCGGTAGTGTCATGGTTATGCAGGCATGGCTTGGTGCTGTTGATCGATGTCTGTGGCGCTGCTGCTGCGTAGGGTTTTTCCCATGACGGCAGAGCGGCGTTGCGGCGACTTCTTCCACGTTGATTTTTTTTTTTCCTGTGAACGGATTGTTGACTTGGGGCGGCTGTGAGGCCGATTGTGGCGCCGTTGACTCCAGCGAGGGATGGACGTGTGCCCGTGGAGACTGGCAGTACCGTCTGTGGTTTTAGCGCGTTGCCGCCAGCGGTTTGGGATATGATTGTTTAAATTTTCTTGAGGTCAAACGATTAAGCTAGCGGGTCCCACGGATGACGTTAATTTGTCGTTGCTAAAAATATGCTCCGCGTACATTACGAAACCCTGCAAGATACGAGTGACCGCCAGGTTAGTTTTCCGCCAAAGTCTGAACACAGTTACAGAATAATAATTCTGAAAAAACATGAATTGTGTCCATTTTTCATACCTAGGGGTAGACCCCTTTTATATAATTGTAGGAGAAGACTCCTAGTAGGACTTGGACGTGGGTCAAATGTGTTAGGATTGCACGTCACGATTTGATCTTTCAATTTGACTGAAATTACTTGATATTTTTCAATTATTGAGAGTTATATTTTAATTACATCAGGTAAAAATCCCCATTCTGCGATTTAAAATCATGTTTGGAGATCAAGTTAAAATTCCTATGAAACCTAATAAAGTAATTATAATTCCTAAAGTTGACAAAATTTAACTCAGGAACAACATGTGTCATTCAATAATAAAATAGTAATATAATTTTAGCAATATTAGAAACGATACAATATTCTTATTAAGAACCATACAACAAGATATTCATATGGAGAAAAACTTCCACTTGTACAAGATAGCTAAAATCAGAATGTATGTATATGCTTGTGACGTGAAGCAGTTGATTTGTCTCACTCAGAGCTTGACCGAAGCAAATATATCGACATGTTTAATGGAGGTTACGTGAGAAATGAAGATGAATGACAAAAGGTAAAGCGACTTCTGGCTTGTAATTAGTTATCGGGTCGCTGGCTACAAGCCTACCAAACACCTGCCCCCCACAGGCTCTTGTCCAACCACCCTTTGCATTCCTGCTCCCAACCCAAACCACTTCATATTTCAATCCCCATTAAGAATTCAATAAGTATAAGATGACAAAAAGTTTGTTTAAACTAATCGGATGCCCACTAATATTGCATTAAAGGAGGATATGTAGCTTCTGAATTCCGATAAATTTGTTCCGATGAGCGGACAAGTTTGATTTAATTAGAATATAAACCACTGCATGTCTTAAATTTTTGTAGCAAATGAGTTATTAAGACACTAAGCCTAAGTTCTTTGAACAATGCATTAAACAAGTATGGTAGGGGCTTAATATAGTGTGGAATCAACCTTATATGAAACGCACACATGCATGATTTAAGATCGAACTTTTGGCATAAAAGCTTTGATTATTGAGCAAAAAAGAATCACTTGGCCTATTAGCTTTTAACTATTTGTTAAAACATTATCGAATATTGGCGAAATAAAAAAGCACCATATGTAGTACATATTATAACTTGCTCTCGACGAAAAAGTGACGGGACTTTCTTTTTCCACATAAAAGCAAAAAATGAACACGAGCAAAATATGAAAAAATAGAACTGAAACCATAGAAGGCATTGGAAACACACATATTAGAGTAGGAGGATGCCAATATGTGTGTCAAATATAGTTGAGTTCTCCTAATCATGTATTGGTGGCAGTTTTTAGTCATATTCATATATTTGCTAATTCCCATTGCTTCAACCATTTCTTTGATTAGGGGCAACATCATTATATCATACACCCCTCCCCCTCCCATTTCTTTCAGGAACTTTCAAAAACCATTCGCAAAGTCCCTCCCTCCCTCCCCCTCTTTCTCTCTTCCTCTCTCTCAAACACGCACAAAGATGAAGAACAACATCAGTAACACCAACAACAACACAAAACTGATCCTTCTTCATCCATACATCCAGAAACAAGGCAGCTCCAATCGTCTATGGCTCCTTGCCTGCATTTCCCTTTTCACGGTCGCCTTCCTCCTCACCCTAATCTACACCAGAGAATCCACCTCCACCCACACAAGCACCACGGACACCTCCTACGCTGCCGCCGCTGCCGCTGCCGCTGCCACAAATCCTCCACTGTCGAAAACAGTGATCAAGGCCCTTGTTCACTACGCTTCCAACTCCAACAACACGGACCGCATGTCCTACACCGACATCAAACAAATCTCTGACGTCCTCCGGCAATGCAATTCCCCTTGTAACTTCCTGGTTTTCGGCCTGACACCCGAAACCCTCCTGTGGAAAGCCCTAAACCACAACGGCCGTACCGTTTTCATCGACGAAAACCGGTACTACGCCGCCTACATGGAAGAAAAGTTCCCAGAAATCGAAGCCTATGACGTGCAGTACACGACCAAAATCAGCGAGCTAAATGAGCTGCTAGGAACCGTGAGGGAACAGGTACACAACGAATGCCGGCCGGTGCAGAACCTGCTGTTTTCTGATTGCAAGCTTGGGCTGAATGACCTGCCTAACCAGTTGTATGAGCTGGAATGGGATGTTATTTTGGTAGATGGGCCGAGAGGGTACTGGCCCGAGGGGCCGGGGCGGATGGCTGCGGTGTTCACCGCCGGCGTGCTGGCCAGGAGCAAGAAGGGCGGGAATCATAAGACGCATGTCTTCGTGCATGATTTCAATCGGGAGGTGGAGAAAGTTTCGAGTGATGAGTTCTTGTGCAAGGAGAATTTGGTGAAGTCTAAGGACTTGCTTGGGCATTTTGTGCTGGGGAAAATGGATGCAAATAGCGTTCAGTTCTGTCGCAACCATACCTCATCATCCTGATCAGAATCTGCATACCTTTTTCCAGTTTTTTTACATTCCTTGTTATGAGAAGAGGTACATTGGGTTATTTATGATGGATTTGAAAATTTTTGACCTTTTCATTTAGAGGTGGGGGGACATGTAAGAAATAATTTTTGGCAGTGACAAGGATGTAATTCCAATTGAATGAAAAGTAACTGTTTGTTATTTAAGTGCCTCTTGCCAAGTAAAATTTGTTTAATACCTGGTCAATCTCCAAGGTCCTTTCAAGCATATACAAAACTATCTAACAATAAAGAGGACATGGAAAGAAAAACTAGTTTTTCATAAAATTGAAAACCCGAGGAGGAGAGAGCTATGAAAATGCAATAATAATGTTGATGGTTGGATGATTGAGTTCTTTTTTGTTTGTTGGTCGGATATTTGGATATGATGGAGTAGTTTGAATAACACGGATGAAGAAGAATTTTCTAAAATACAACATCTTGATTTGGAGATTGAGGGGTATATTCACCAAATAATTGTCCGCTATAAAAAAAAGATCTGAGTCATCCACGAGATCGCTCATAGATGGCCAGATAATTAAGTTGCCCGCACGATCAATGGATTAGCTCTCATTTTAAAATGTATAACTATATTTTAAAATATAATAGAAGCAGTACAACTTCAAAAAGAACAAATGCACCGCATTTTCCGTGGAGGCCAAATTGTAGTAATGGTTTAGATCAGAAAGACACTCGAAAAGTTGATTCCCGACAAGGCAGCAATGACAATTTTGAAAGAATTATGCACTATAATGGCATAATGTTAGCAAATAAGTTTTAGAAAATAACTTTTGGAACAAAGGCTGTCTTTTTCATTGCTCCCTATACTCACACTTTTTAAAAAAAAAACAATTTCACACCATGCTGTGGCTAAAGAGTGCAAAATTAATGGTAATGTTTTTTAGCAACCAAAGATTATCGGAAATAAAAACATATGCGACTCTAATCCCCACACCATTAGTGTCAATAATTTTTTTTAACTTTTAGCGAGAAAAATAGACGTAGGCGGTATTATTTTCGTTCTTAAAGAGAAAATGGTCCAGGCACTGTATTCGTTGCAGCCATTCGCCAGCTGAAACCCAAGACAGAAGAGCGCTCCAGCTGCAATGGCCACGGCCTTCAAATCCATCCCACTCATAGGTACTTAAACTCTACTAAACCCAAAACCCTAGAGTCCCGCTCTCTCCCATCCCCCTAATTCCAATATATGCAGATTCGTAGGTAAAACACACGAAGTGATTGTGCCCAATTCCCTGCATGATTCCAAGGCAGGCTGCAATATCGCCACTTTTGTCAATTTATGGTGTTTGTGATCGAAATTGATTGAACATTCACCTTCAGAATAATTTTGAAAAGATGAACTACCATCACTTGATCGTGTGTTACGGTCTCTTCTCCGTTTTGGATCCGGTCGATGAGAATTTGATGCTTGTATATCTAGTGTAGTAGTTGAACCTATAAACATGAAATTATTGTCGAACAGTATTTGCAAGTCACATGAGTACTGTTTGGCGAGTCGAGGCAGAGTGAAAACAACGATTCAAATTAATGTTTTGATGTTAGACTTCATCCTAGAAATCCGAAAAAGAGTCGAAGCGGGCAATAGTTGTGAAGCGGAGGGAGTATCCGGTTTTTGTAATACCAAATTGTGTCCTCAATTAACTTATGAAGTAAATGGACTATACAAGTTCTAAACACTAGATTCCTGTTTATTGTTGGGGATTCTAGTAGTTGATAAGTACATGATCATACAGTTGAAGGTGAAGTAATGTGAGAAAAGAATATCTGCGTGAGTTGCTGCTTAATTATCAAGTCTAATCTAGGTCTATTTAGAGAAGGTTGGCATTGGGAAAACCGATTGCCTTCAATTCCTGATGTTTAGTTGCTTTTCCTGGGGCAGATATCAGTCCTCTTTTGGCCAAGTGGGATGATCCAAACATGGCTGAGGACAAAGGTGTTGCCGAAGTCGTTAGACAACTGGATCAGGCCGGTAGAGAAGCTGGATTCTTCTACGTGGTAATTACCTATTTTTCATGCGTTGTATCTCTTCTTCATACTTTCGTTTTGCTCAGACATGTATTGCTTGTATATGTGGAAAGAAACCTATGAAGCTTTTCACAATACATACGAATGTTCAGATTCGACCCTTCTGGATAATGCGATCGAAGACTTTGGATGAGTATCGCACTAATATCTTTATTCTAAGGCCTATCTCCTGATGCTTCACCGGGCAGTAGAGACGATGCTCTAAAACAAGAAAAATTAGCAGTTTCAATAGTAAATTATTTAGCTCAGAACAGTTGCTGAAGCTTCCTGACTTCTTTCTCATTTTCCCTTACTCTCACTAGAGTCATTTATCTGGGGATACGAGGAAAAGAAGGAACAACATGTCTGATCTTAATTTCTACGCCATCCTTTTCTTCTTATTGTCAATATGTATCAGTGGTTGCATATATTTTTCTCATTTTCTGTCTGAGAAGAAAATAATATGACTTTGCTGGATGTCATGCAATAATTTTCAAAGAGGTACTAGGTGAAAGCTGTTTGGGAGATTTTTATGTGTAGTCGCACTGGTATGGTTTACAAGTATTTGGGGTCAATCTTTTTTTCTGACAGTGATTCTTCTCTATAGAGAAGAAAACAAAAACGTTATAGGGACTTTTAATAATAGATTTATTTGGATGAATACTTTTTTTGGTGCTATTTGTTACCGTTGTTTATCAGATATCTCTGACTATCTCTTCGGCATCTTTTTCTATCCGCCAATGCATTGTAATTAAACAGAAGGGCCACGGTATTCCTGATTCCCTTGTTAAAGAGGTAAGGAGCGTGACTCATAAATTTTTTGATCTACCTTATGAGGAAAAGACCAAGATCAAATTGTCTGCAGCTACTGGATACAGGTGCGCTTTCAGATTACAGTTTTACGTTTCCATCTTCCAAATATTAATCAGTTTTATCATCACTATTTTAAGTTTTAACTATCAAGTAACATTGCAAATGCAGGGGATATCTAACCAAGGGCATACCTGATATGCATGAAGCTATTGATGTATGTTTCTAGTGCTTATGCTGCCACTATGAGATTTAAGCGTGACATTATTTGTAGTACAAGCTGATGGGTATGTGTATATGCAAGAACAAGTAAGAAACAAAAAAGAAGTAAGTGGGGTGATCTCCAGGCAATTTTTGATAGCAGAGAACTCAATAGGACCAGCTGCATTAAAAGCTGGACCATATGGCAACAATAACTAGAAATGGGGTTTGCCTCCCCTAAAGAGCTAGTCAATTAGGCGGTCTTTAGATTATAGACAAACACTTAAGAGAGCAATAGAAGCTTCTCAAGCCCTCAATGTAGAATTGGGTCATGATGAACTTCCGAAGCTTGCACTCAGTCAATGCAGGAACATGGATCCACTCTACTCCTGCTAAGCCTCCCTGTGAAATTGACTTATCCACCTCATTTGCCGGCTCCATACATCTATGCACGTGGCAGATAATGAGCCCCATGTGCAAGGACCGAGTCAGATCAAATACCAGTGTGTGTTTGGATGAGGTATTTCAAATAGGATTTCAGTTTGGCAAGGCATTTGAAAATTTCTTGTTTGGAATCCGGTGTTTGGGATGTGTATTGCTATCCCATCCTGGCTATGCACACTTGGACCTCTGCTATATCGTCTGGCAACCCCGGTCAGCCTGCCCCGATCTGCTTCTGCATCGGTCGGCTGATTTGCCCCCGTTCAGCTGGCCTGTCTCGGTCAACCAACCTGTCCTAATCGGTGGGCCTGCCCCGGTCGACTGGCTGCACTGGCTGACCTACCTGCCTCGGCTAGCTACCCTGGCCGGCTGCTCACATTTGGACCGCCACATCTGTGCATCGACTCCACGACGCCCGTCGTCTGCGCCCGTGAGCCGATTCTGAGATGCCAGTCGCCTGACTCTGCGATGCCCGTCATCCGCGCCTGCGCGCCTTTCCATGTCACTTGCCCCCGGCACCGCACACACTCCGCCGCACCCATGCGCCGCGCTGCTAATACAGTCACGGCCCCCGACTCTCTGTCCCATTACCACGCCCCTTTGCATTGGTCTACCGTTTCACCACACCATGCGCACTTTGTCTTGGTCATGGAACATGCTTAGGCCCACTCTCCAGAGTGTGCAGCATCTTGCGGGGATAGGCGACTCTTCCGGGACAGTATCTGTGCCAGGGAGCTCCAAGTGCTCCGGCATGAAGCTCTCCTTCCGCTAGGTAGACGGTTCCTCTGGGATGCTACCTTGGCCTCGTCGGGTAGGCGACTCCTTTGGGACACTGTCTTGGCATGCTCCAAGTGCTCTGGTACAAGGACTCACCCACGGGGATAGGCGACTCCTCCGGTACACTATCTCTGCCAGGGAGCTCTAAGTGCTCCGACATGAAGACTCCCCTTTCACCAGGTAGACGACTCCTCCGGGATGCTATCTTGGTTCGTCGGTTAGGCAACTCTTCCGGGACACTACCTTGGGGGGCTTTGAATGTTCCGGCATTAGTACTCACCTGAGGGAATAGGCGACTCCTCCGGGACAATATCTCCGCGAGAGAGCTTCAATTCCCCTTCCGCTAGGCAAACGGCTCCTCCGGATGCTACTTCGGCCCGTTGGGTAGGCAATTCCTCCGGAACATTAACCTTGGCGCGCTGCGATTGCTCTGCACAAGGACTCACCCGCGGGATATGTGATTCCTCTGAGACACTATCTCTGCCTAGGTGTCGTGTAACTGGCCTACATGGTCCGGCGCTTGGGGCTATCATGGGCAACCCTGGACCATGACCCCCCGGGTCACTCTGAGACTGGAGCATGTCTTTGAAGGGCATTGTGCCTAGTTCGCCTGGCAGTTGGGCATCGGGTCTTCCCCACCGCTACCAAGTCCTTCGCGTCTTTTGATGCCCTGTGGGACTCTGCATGGGCTTTGGACTGGTAGCTAGATCAAGGTGGTTCTCTGGCCACATTAGTGTTGTGGGAGCTAGTCTTTCTAGACAGATAGAGCAGCACTATGCGGGGCAGGCCTGGTAAATATCTGATTCGACAATCCGCGGAGCACCGGCACCTGTGGACCCTTCAGTGAAGTGTCACTCTCGGGAAGCGCGACGTGTCGGTTGATGACATCATCATCTCAACCTCTATAAATAGGGGGTCTTGAGAATTCATTTGGAGAGAGAGACAATTTTCAGAATTCACTTTCTTACTTAGAATTCTAGAGAGAAACATACAAGACCTTGACTCTGGACCTAAGTATTGGCCATGTTACATGAACACTTCACTTTGGGGTGAAGGGGCGGTGTCGACCCGACCCGGACACAGGTTTTGGATCCTTGTCGGACTCCTCATCTGCGGGACGGACACGCCATGTCGTCTGTTTAGGTTGAAAGGGGAGGCACATATCTGCAGATCTGGTGTTTGAGGGAGGTGGAGATGAAGAAAGAAGATATATCTGAAGCTTTTCAAAACTGGGAAGTAGATCTGTGCAGGAAGAAGGGGGAGAGAGAGAGATCTGGTGTCTAAGGGAGGTCGAGATGGAAGACAGAAGATAGATCTGAAGTTTTTCAGAACTGGGAAGCAGATCTGTGCAGGAAGAAGGGAGAGAGAGAGAGAGGGAGAGGAGAAAGGGGACTTTAGTACCGGAGTCTTGAAGGCTTTGACATACATCACGTGGGTTTTTTTTTGTTTGTGACGGGTAAAGAGCCCATGTGTTATGATGAGGCCACAAGCACTTTTCTTCTCTTACTATTTATTTACAATTTTTTGCACTTCCAAGCAGGTACAAAATTATATAATTTAAATAAAAAAATTCAGAATTAGAATATAGATGCAAAACCTTTCATATCCTGAAACATTATGTTTTCTATACTTATCTTGTTTCAAGTATTATGGATAGTTAAAATTAAAATGTTCTAGTCGTGTCTCAGTGTCCGTGTCCGCGTCCACATCCACATCCAGATCCGTGTCTCTCTAGCCATACTTTTCCATAGGCGAGTCTGACAATCGGACACGTATCCAATCTGGACACCAACACCGAGTCCATGTAACATAGAGCATCGGACTGTGACTGTCGTCGTGTATTCACCCCGCGACATCCCTCTCGTAGCACTGTCATCCTCTGGCTCTGTCTGGGAAGCCCTTGGTCTCTACCCTTACTCCATTCTTGTTGTATCCCGCATCTGCATACTTGGCATCTGACTCGAACTGCATCCCTTGTGGCACTTCCTCGTCGACTGCAAACCCACTTTCCTTGGTATCAATGTGTTATTAGGTATTTGCAAATTTCTTTTAGGGATTTGAAGGCCTCAAATCCTCAATTGAAATATCTAGTCCAAACTAATTTTTTGGCAAATGCCCACAGTAAAGCCTTCCTTGTTTTATGGGTGTGGGTTCCCGAAATTTTCTCTTACCATATTTTTTGTTTTCCGATTTTTTTTACAAAAATGTGGCATTGTCTTTGTTTGTTCTTTCTTACTATAATACATGTTATTACTAGAAAGGGATTTTAGTTTTAGTCTATTAAGCACGGACACGGGTGCGGATACGATATGGGTGTGGATACGTGGATATGACATTTTTGAAAATTTTAGGATACGGGTGCAGCGGGGATACGACAAATTTCATATCTATTTTTTTTAACTATGTACACTTAGTATTGAATTTCTAAACAAACCAGGGACCATTTGAATCTTAAGAACGTGCAATAAAAGGAGATATAGTGCAACTTAATTTACCCATTCTACAATAGATAGTTAACACTTAACACAATGCTTGAAAGTGAAAAAAATTAAACTAAAACACATAGACACACGAAAACACTGAAACTATTAAACATGATTCTAACACACTGAATGAGGGCAATTAGAGTCCAGTGGTCCTCTCCACTTGCAGTTCTAAGGGCATAATCAATTCTTTGATTTCTTTCTGCCATCGAGGCAGTTGAAATTTATTTTTTGTTTTGGGAGTCCAGACGCACCAGATTGGAAGGAAAGTACTATCGATGGAGAAATCATATGGAAGAGTCAAAGGGAATAGATTACGACGGTCAACCTCTCCACTTGCAGTTCTAAGGGCATAATCAGTTCGTCGATTTCTTTCTGCCATTGAGGCAGTTGAAATTTATTTTTTGTTTTGGGAGTCCAGGCACACTAGATTGGAAGGAAAGTACTATCGATGGAGAAATCATAAGGAAGAATCAAAGGGAGTAGATTACGACAGGTAGGGAGGAAGCCTATTGGAAAGGAAACTTAATCAGAGAACTTACGGGGTCGCTGGTGATCTGCGGTGGTCACCGGTAGTCTCCGATGGTCTGCAATGGTCGTCGCTCTCTCCACTTTACAGATCTGCCGGAGGTGAGGCCTGTTGTCGCCGGTGGTCGCGAGTAGTCACCTAAGTCGCGGGTGGTCGCCTCGTGGCTGCCGCCGGCGCTACTCTCTCTCTCTCTCTCACAGTTTCTCCCCTCTTCACAGATCTGCCCATTCATTTCTTAAGCAAATACAAGTATTTACGTTTTGACCCCCCGAAATTTCTTTTCAAAATTATGTTTTCAACCCCCGTAAGTATCCGATACGCACCTGACCCGTACCGAACCACGCCCAAGCCGCAACCGATTTTTTGGAATTAAAAGAATAAAACAAAAGAAATGGATACGTAGCCGACACGCACCCAACCCGCACCCGACGCGCACCTGACCCTGGTGCTTCACCCATTTTGAAGTATCCGTGCTTCGTAGGTTTTAGTTATACAAACTCTAGCTTACGCAAAACAAGTTAAGATGTAATATAAAAATGTGCTTCATAGTTTATATTTGAAAATGCTGTTTTCACCCTTCATATATAAAACACCTGTTTTTGTTGCTAAAATTACATATCAATGACAATTATAAAATTTTAACAACAAAGATGAGGTAAAATAGCATAAATAAATGACTTCTCCTTTATAATTTTATGCTAATAGCAAAAATAAAATGAAATTACACACAAAAATGCTCACAACAAAAAGTATTATCCAAACAATGAACTTCAAAACCTATAATTTCGAAATGAGGGGGTTTCAGAATGGAGGGTTTATAAACTGCTCCATCCAAACACACTATTGCTGTGTTTTTGGGGGGTTTTGACTTTTTGTAGAGGATTTGAAAATTCTTTGAATAGAATCTGTTTTTTCAGAATGCGCCAATGGGGTTTTGTGAAATTTCTTGGGGGATCTGAAAGCTTCCAACTTCTTTCTCCCATTTTTATCTCCTTTATATAATGAGTCTCTCTCTCTCTCTCTCCCCAAATATATATATATATATATATATATATATATATATATATCTTTAATTGGTACAATCTTTACTTTGTTTTGCTGTAACTCTTTTAAAGTTTATAACTTTTATGCTTCTAGCTTATAGTAAATTGATTTAGAAAGTAGGATATCTGTTTTCTCTTTTTGGGTTCTATCCTTAACTTTTTTGCTGTATATATGTTTAAATAAATACATGTATATGTATAGGTGTGCATATATACAAACTCATTTTGTGCTACAGAAGTGTGATACATTCGTTGTAATCAAATTAATTTCCATAGACGTATGTATAGGTATGTCCTTTGGTAGGTAACCAGAAAAAAGGGAAAAATATCCTTTTGGTTGGAATGGATATTCTACGACCAGAGGGAATGATCAAAGCACTCTTACATATACATACCCCCAATGTAATGAATTTATCAATCTTGAGATTTATAATGAAGGGTTTTGAATTACATGATACTTTGAAATACTCATTCAACACCCGTAAGTTACCGTATCACTTTAGGTGCTAGACACTTGGCTCATAAGTTCCATTTGCATGTGAAAGATGACTGAAGGTTAACAAACTATAGCTAAGTGCAAGAAAAGGCCATCCCAGTGCACTAGTCGGGGTTCTGGGGTAGGTCCAACAAAGGTATTTCAGCCACCGGGAGTGTGTTTCTCTCAGAAATGCTTGGCCAAGTAGATGCGCTTGAGATCCTCATCAAGTACTTACAAGAAAACTCTTAAGCCTCTGATATCGGGCAATGTTTTCAGTTATAAGTGCTTGTCCTATACCTCGAGAATACTTACTTGGCTAACCTTTTTGTGTGGAGCAAACCTATGTTGTAGGGGCATGATTTGGTTCGCCTTTAATTTTTTCTTGGCACTACTTGACAATATCCAGCCCAAGTTTAACTTTTAGGGCTGACTTGGGGTATACTCCAAGGCGATTTCAAAGTACTGAGTTTGATGGCTCTGTAAATATCAGCTCTATTACCCATTTAACCCAAGGTTAGGTTTAATAGTTGGTTGCCTTGGCTCTATGGCATTTCAAACTTGTTGCCATATGTTTATGTTCTATATTGGGACTTCTGTGGTTTTTATCAAAGGGTGGTGTGGTAATATTATAGATGACTTAAGCTCATCTTTTCTTACCATGAGATGAAAAGCGTGTAACCATGGAGACAGCAATGCATTTTGTCCATGCGGGTGGATAAACAACGCCATCTTTTTGTTTGCACTGACATCTAATTTTATTCAATCTTGGCAAGTAGATGTCTGCTGTTCTTAGGTTGAACATAGGGCAAAAAGAAAATCTCAGTTGCTATCTTTCTTACAATTTACGAGTTGTAGACATCAAATTTTGTTGTCATCCCTTTATAACCATTATTGTTGTGGTTTGATGTACTGGTCGACAGTGCTTAAGAGAAATGAAACAATGGAGCTTTTAGCAACCCTGTAGAAGGATGTAATGAATGGTATGTGAATTCTTTTTCCATTTGATTCTTTAGCCAAGTTTGGATGAAGCATATAGAATGCACCATATGCTTGTTTATATTTCCACATCATCGACTTCATAATTTAATGCTTAATTTTTCGTCAGATTTTTCTAGAACAAGATAGGTTTGAAACTCAGGACACCCTTCCCCCAAGAAGAAAACATCGAGTATACGAGCACTGATGGCTATGACATCTCAGAGAAGATCTGGTGTTTGAGTAGCTGATGGTGACCTTTGATCTGATTCTTGTGTCAGTGGGAGATAAGCAACAGACGGGGGTCTTTATCACGTTTAATTTACCATCTTCATCCCCTGCTTTTGAATTCTCCAAGTTGTCTACTCATTTTAATCATCTAGGATCTGATTGTGGATTCTTTTCATCTCTACCTTGTATATTTAGTCCAATCTGGCGGCTGGATATAAAATTATCTAACTGGTTGGCTTCCTGTTCTGTTTTTACAATTTTTTTTTTGGTGTGAAGGCCAACTAATCCTCCTAATTTCAGACATTTGATGGAGCTTTATATCAGCCTTTGCACAGGTGCCCTTGCTGTACTTTTAACAAAATTTGCTCCATCACTTTATATTTTTAACTGGTAAGATAATTTAAAATTATTGATTGCTTTGTGTTGATAGATCTATCGAGGAAAATAATGAGGGGAATCGCTTTAGCGCTTGGTGGGTCTGTGGATGAATTAGAAGGCAAAAGAGCTGGAGATCCTTTTTGGGCGTTGCGTATAATTGGTTACCCTGGACTGTCCTGTGGCCAAGACATGTCAAATAGTGATATTGGATGGTAAATCCATATTTCTCGTATCTGTTCTTAAACTTTTCCTTTAGGTGTTTTCTTACCTCTTATATAGTTGACTGTCTTTCTTGTTTTGCTATCTTGACCAACTCTTTTTTTCCAAATAACACCAGTGGAGCTCACACTGACTATGGTAAAGGTTCTAGTCCTTTGATGGTGAATAGTCTACTTCATTTCTCATTCATCAGTCATAATTCTCTTTTTCTATCAAATATCAGGTCTGTTGACATTAGTAAATCAGGATGATGATATTACGGCACTTCAGGTGTGTCAGCCATCATTCTGAGTTTCTTCTGTGGTGATACTTATGTGAATTCAAATTTATTCCAGAAAATACCCGATCCTAGTTCGTGTTATTCAGAATATTAACCCAAATTTTATTTGTAAAATCTTCAAAAATGGAAGTGTTAATCAGAAGTGAAAGAAGTTCCTTTGGTTCTGAGGTTTGCTTTGGACTGTAAATCTTCTGAATTATGTCTTCTTTCTCGTGCTATAGAAACCGGTTTAATCTGCCTGCCAAGAAAGATCTACTTAAAAGCAGCCACTTGCCATCTTATTTCGTGGGTGCCAATATTGCAAATGCTTTTGACCTTTAGTTTTTGGCGTAATTCTTAGAAATGTGAAATACACTTCCATCTGTCCACTGCATGCGTCAACTGCTACTCTCTCCTGATGGATGCATTTTCTCATTACTTAAACACATTAGTGTGATGACTTGTAGCTGATTGCCCATTCAGCGCTGCTGCTCACAGCCGATCTCCCGTTTCTGACCTCCGTAAAGTGAACATTGGATTGGTGGCATATAATGAGCTTTGCCTTTCTAATCACTGCAGGACCATATTTTGATTTTTAGAAAGCTATATTGCAGACCCAGATATTGAAGAGTTCATCATATTTTACTCTATTTAATGAGGATGACCTAGCACTTTCCCCCAAACCCGTAAAGTTTCTATCTAATTGGTTCAAGAGTAACTTAGTTTATCGTAGCTTTTTAAAGCGTGAGCTTTTAGTCATTGCTTTTAGAGGGTACAAAACAGTTGCTGGCATCCAGGCTTCTAAATAGTTGGGGTTCACCTTTACTATTTTTCCTAGATTGATGATTGCTGTTGCTTTGCTATTCTTAACTAATTATTTGAGTTGTTGAAGGTGAGGAACCTTTCAGGTGAGTGGATATCGGCAGTTCCCATCCCTGGTACATTTGTCTGCAATATTGGTGATATGCTAAAGGTATCACTTTGCAACAGATTCTTTTGCATATTTTCATGTCTGAAGGTAGGAATATAATTATTGGATATGTCCAAATGCAACAGATTTTATCGAATGGACTCTATGAATCTACGTTGCATCGGGTCATCAATAAGTCCCCAAAATATCGGGTCTGTGTGGCGTATTTCTATGAGGTCTCTCTCTCTCTCTCTCTCTCTCTCTCTCCCTCCCTCCCTCCCTTCCTCTCTCTTCCCCCTCTTTGTTTTTGTCAAAAGTTTTTCTTCTGGAGTGACCCTTTGCAGATGTTTTTGTATCTTGAACAGCCGAACTTCAATGCTGCAATAGAACCCTTGGATGCATGTATAGAAAACTCTGGGGGAACTAAGAAATTTGAAGCAGCTGGGGAGCATTTAATTAGTAAAATCCTGACCAATTTTGTGCATCAATCATAATCTTGGTCTTTGATCTACTGTCAAACTCAAAGTTGCATAGAAGGTATTTTCTCTTTGGGATGTAAAAATCTGTTGCGGATATCAACAATGAACAATTGATGCCATTTATTTGACACAGTAAATGGGTAAATTTTATCTGCTTTTATTGGCTTGGCTAGTTGAATCTGATTTATATGAGTTTAACATTGAACTAGGCGTTTGTTGGTCAGTGGGGGCGTCACTTGTATTGGTTTTGGTCTCTGGAAAAATACCTTGGGAACCCAAAGCAAAAAAGGACGTGTCTGTGTTGGGACTTTTCAAGGTTCGAAGACATTCTTCAGCATGTTAAAGCTTACCTATTCTGGGGGAACTCATCAGCCGACGTCACAATTTTTTTCTGATCATCTTGGTGTGCTCTTGGCAAGTCTCTGACTTGCTTAAAGCTTCCCTGACTACTGATATGAATTACGTTATGGATACTTGCAGTAGAAAGGATTTCAGTCGATCCTTTTCCAGATAGTGTTTCAGCCGTTTGTTGACCTGTGGCCCTTCGAAGCAAGATTAGATGGGGATGCTCGCCACTGGGCATGCGGAAAGCTTTAGAATGTGATCGCTAGCGGTTGTATTCAGCGACTTTTAAAAACATAGGAGCTAAGACATCCGAGGAACTCTTTGCCAATAATCATGCAAAAATCTGAAAGCTCATAGTTGATAGATATTTATTAGTTTCTAGTTAAAATTACGTGCTATGTACGGGCACATAATCATGCTCATTTATTTTGAGTGTCAAACTCAATAGATATAACTTTGCAGGGTTTGTATTGCATTTTCTAAAACTTGTTATGTAATTTTCCTGAAATGATTTTTTTTTAGAACCATAACTGCAGCAAGTTGTTTCGGATATTAGCGAACTTCTCACTGCATTCAACAATGACTTTTTGCACGTGAATTTATGGTGAAAAATATTCTCTACTTGAGGTAGAAACAAGTCGGCGACTTGTGACCCCTAACTTTGACATCACCACTATCTTGTTGTATTCGGCATGAAGTAATAGCTTTTACAAAAACATGCAAATATTAAAAATGTTTCTTTTTGTTGTTTCGACTTTGCAAAGATAAAAAGTTACATTACTTCTTTAACCTTAACTTTTGATAAGAAGAACTTAAATAAGTATGTTACATTGAAATAAGTATTTGAGTTATTGTTACATATCAACTTGAAGAAATAACATTCCACAAAAAACTCATCATTTACGAATCTTTTAGGCTGCGGATGGAGATATGGCTCTGACTTCTCAATAGATGTGAGCTTAGCACAGTATGTGTAAGCTAGTCTGTAATACAACCCCTAGTGTTGAATTATAAAAATAAATTGTACATTATTGTGATACATAATCAATAGTTGTGTTACATCTTAACCATTTTGGTGACACAAAATGACGTAGAATGTAGAATGACAAAAGTAAAATTGAAATGCTAAAAGAAAGAAAATGTACTAGTGTACCACTTTTGGGTGCTTACCATAACTTTAATGAGTTTCATTTAGCTTTGCAAAGTTTTAAAAATTGGGAAAAAGTGTTTGGTAACTCTAATTTAAAAACCCACTTTTTAAATTGTAAAAAAAAATACATTAATTTTGATACCACAATCGAATAGTCCGACCGTGTGTTACATCTTAAGCCACCTTTGACCGTGACCACAGCAGTAACCACCTTGATAGCCAACAGTACCGACAGCCACCTCTGACACCAAAGTAAAATTGACAACTGGCCACCACCACCGTCGACCACCGCTACGACCACTGCCAAAGTCAAAATGGTTACTAGTGTTACCACTTTTTTTGTAAAAACCATTAACTTTGATGTTTCATTTAGTGTTGCAAATGTTTTATCAAGAGTGTTAGTAACTATATGGAAAGCAAATAAATGAAAAATATAATTAAAGACAAAACAATATAAACTTGAAATTACCCAATTGAATTCTAAACCAATATTTCATCCCCCAAAATCCCATAACCAGCCCCATCTAGAGATGTCAAGGGAAAGGAAGGGGGGAGGGCACCTGTGGGCCAGCTTGACCCTCAGCCCTAAATTGGCCCGGCCTGGCCTGGCTCTAACGATGAATAGTGACAGCCCTAACTCGTAGGACCTTGGGTCAGGACTAAGGTCAGGCCTGAATTTTTTTTCATTTTTATTCGACCCAGCCCGGCCGTAAAAAGGCCCGAGTCAGGCCCTAAGGGCTAGCCCGAAACCGGCCCGTTTTTAGGGACTGCTCGACCCTGTTGTGGCCCACTTTTCGGCTCTATTCTGGTCCGGCCCTTTGGCCTTAAATTTAGACATAAACCATTTTGAGTTACTTACTTTTTTTTCCTTCCCCTTCTTTCTCGCGCATCATTGTCTCTACCTCATATTTTTCTCTTTTTATTTAACTTTTTGGACATAAATATTTCTTTTCTCTTCATTTCACTATAAAATTTTGATTACAATATACTCTCACTTGTACCATTTGCACATAACTCAAACTAATTTGATGGTTTTGATTGAAAATAAAAGGCTTATATTAATTTTTGTAAACTAATCACTAATCATCACCAACTTTTTCGCATTTTAATTTTTATTTATGATCCACAATATTTACTTTTTGTGACAATCTAAGTTTACGATTTGGTTTGTAAATCAATCATTAAATTAGCTTTAAGTTGTTTGTAATTTATTTTTAAATTTGATAATAAAATTAGTAATTACATCTTTCTCCTCCCCTATATTCTACTTCAAGTGTGTTATCTATCTCTCTCTCTTTCAACCCTTTTTTTTTGTTATTTGTGGTATGAAATCTATCCGTTTAAAAGTTAGATTATACTTTATGTTACTTAACTTTTAAAAGGAAAAGACTCATTTTCTTTAAAGAGTTGATATTTAGCGGTGTTCTTTTGTATATTGATGTATCAGTAAGTAGTATAATAGCACTCTTATTGAGTGTTGAAAAATGCTATCTGTAACTTCTCATGTGCTTTTTAATTTTTTTTGTTGCTAAAAATAATTGTTAACTTTTTAGTAATGACCACAAGGTGGAAAGAGACTCTTCCTACATAATTTAATATTTTAAAATTTTACGACAGTGTTCCATGTGCAAAACACGATATCAAAACTAATTTAGGTAAATATTATAATTAATGTACGATTAATTTGCTTTGGATACCTAGAAAATATGTACACGTAAAAGCAAGTACTAAAATTACCTATCCAACGTGCATATACATGTTAAAATTTTTTCTCTTATAGGTGATAATATCGCATTATTTTTCTAATATGTTATGAACTAAAAATTAGTAGTGGAGGCTATCAATTTAATATCTTGAAATGAAGTTGATTTTATATAAATTTAAATTGTCAAGAGAATTTAACTTATATTGCAGCTATTTACGCACTACTATCATCACGTAGTGCTACCAATACATTGAAATAATTTATCATAATGTGTTCTGCATCACAAGCAAAGGGAATAATTATAAAAAAAATTATCATATTTTCATTTTATATGTGTTCTAAACATAAATAAAAATTATGTAATTTAAGTTTTCTTTTGTTTCAAACAAAAAAGGTGAATTAAATTTCATGGAGTGGGTGAAGTGTCAAAGAGCCTTGAGGAAATAATCTCAAGACTTCAAAAATGAATAACAAGAATTTTTGAGGAAAAAAATTATTGGATTCGGACCTGGTCCAAGCCAGGCCCTAAATATTGGGCCTAGGGCCAGGACTTGGACTGGGCCTAAATATCCCTCTCCTCTGGCCCGGCCCGGGTTTTCACCCTTTCGGCCCGACTCCGACCCGTTTTCTTGATAGCCCGTTGGGCCCGGGCTGGGCCGACCCAAGCCCGGCCTATTGACATCACTAGCCCCACCTTCCGCCATCCCACACTTCCCCCCCCCCCCCCACACCGAAAAAAATTATGAGCTATTAAGTGCCAAATTTTCAGACAAATCATATCAGAACTCTCTAGGTATATGCCACTAAAGGCAGAGTTGGTCATCGGTTCTGGTGCATTTTCATGGGCGAGAATCATAAGACGCATGTCTTCGTGCATGATTTCAATCGGGAGGTGGAGAAAGTTTCGAGTGATGAGTTCTTGTGCAAGGAGAATTTGGTGAAGTCTAAGGACTTGCTTTGGCATTTTGTGCTGGGGAAAATGAATGCAAATAGCGTTCAGTTCTGTCGCAACCATACCTCATCATCCTGATCAGAATCTGCATACCTTTTTCCAGTTTTTTTACATTCCTTGTTATGAGAAGAGGTACATTGGGTTATTTATGATGGATTTGAAAATTTTTGACCTTTTCATTTAGAGGTGGGGGGACATGTAAGAAATAATTTTTGGCAGTGACAAGGATGTAATTCCAATTGAATGAAAAGTAACTGTTTGTTATTTAAGTGCCTCTTGCCAAGTAAAATTTGTTTAATACCTGGTCAATCTCCAAGGTGCTTTCAAACATATACAAATCTAACAATAAAGAGGACATAGAAAGAAAAACTAGTTTTTCATAAAATTGAAAACCCGAGGAGGAGAGAGCTATGAAAATGCAATAATAATGTTGATGGTTGGATGATTGAGTTCTTTTTTGTTCGTTGGTCGGATATTTGGATACGATGGAGTAGTTTGAATAACACGGATGAAGAAGAATTTTTAAATATAGGGGAGTGGAGCTATTTATAAAATGTCAAGAAGTTTTCAACATGACCTTAGTTAATTTTTTTTTTAATTCGAAGTTAGTAATTGTGAAGGTGTATAGCTAGAATTTAATAATAAAAAAAGGTTTCCCTTTAAGGGTGTTATGCGATGCCACTTCTTTGGAAACGGTTTTACTATAAAATTTGTTGGATCATGGATGAAACTTTGCTAATCAACACGGTCAATATAGATGGTTACAATGGGAGTTGAGTAACAAGCTTCGAGCTGAACTCTCTCCACATCGATCCCATAATGTATTTTGTTTCTTTGCTGAAAATCACGTAAAATGGCACTACAGAGTACAAATAGAAAATAAAATAATTTGTAGTGGGAAAGTAAAGAACAGGAAAAAAAATTATGTGTTCAAAAGGAAATAAAAGTTAAAAAAAATCCTAAGCGGAGGAAAAAAAAACATAGCATTATTTAGGGGATTAATCGGTTTTCGTGAGCTTTAAAGGCCCCATTGAAAAAAAAAACAGAGGAAAAAAAATTAAGGTGTGTTTAATAATATAATTAAGCATTTAAAAGCAATTGCTTCTAAAACGCAACCACCTTTACATACATAATGGTGATCATTTGGATGATCCGGTTGTTTATTGTGGTATAGTTGGTGCCCTTCGGTATTTGATCATGATTGGTCTTGATATTGCTTACTCAGTTAGCATCGTTAGTCAATTCATATATTGCCCTCAGCCATACTACTCATTTGCAAGCAGTCAAGAGAGTTTTTTTGTTACTTGAAAAGCACTTTGACCCGCGGTTTTCTCTTGCACCCCATCTTTTGTATGTCTCTTGTTGCTAATGCTGATGCTGATTGGGTCGGGAGTTGTGCCGGTTGCCAATCTTCTCCCTGTTATGCCCTAATTTTTCGATTCTAACGTTGTCTCATGGCATGCTAATAAGCAACCCATTATTTTCCGGTTCAATATTGAATCTGAGTATTGTTATCTTGCCTATGCTGTCGTTGAATCGCTTCTTTGTGATCTTCATGTTTTCCTCCCACGGCTCGTTATTGTTTATTGTGACATGTTAGTGCTACATGCCTTTCTAAACATGAATATTTCATGCTTGCACCAAAAATATATTGTTCCTAACCTATCTTGGCCTCACCCATGGACCCATTGGGGTCCTATTTTGCACTACACGTCGACACAGTCAACAGTCAATTTTTAACACTTTCAACCGGTCAAAATGTGCACTCTCTGTAACATGCATTTTTTTTACTTTTTTTTCTACGTTACTTTGTCACTTAAAAATTTATTTTTGCCCGATGTACGGTAACGTCTCATCCCGCTTCAACCGTCGCACATCTCCTGTCGGCGAGCCTTGGCACTTGCCCAAGGAGGCCTTGGCCTCGGCCTCCCCTTGGGGTTGGCCCTGGCCTTCCCCTAAGGGTGGGCCTTTGGCCTACCCCTTAGCACCTTCACTTTTCTTCGAACGACCATGCACCCTTTGCGACGCCCATCACCCCCGACGACTCGACTCTGTGACGCCCGTCGCCCATGACGACTCACGAACTCCTAGACATCCATCGTTCGCACCCCGCGCCGACTCTACGAAGCCCATTGCCTGTGACAACTCATCGACTCCTCGATGTTTGTTGTCCGTGACGACTCTACTCCACAACCCTTGTCTCCCGTGACGACTCACCGACTCCTCGACGTCTGTCCTCCATAATGACTCGACTCCGTGATGCCTGTCGCCCGTGACGACTCACCGACTCCTCGACATCCGTCGTTCGTGCGAACTCCGCGACGCCCGTCCCCTGCGTCGACTCCGCGATGCCTGTCTCTCACAATAACTCGTTGACGTCCGTCGTCTGCGCCCCCGCGTTGACTCGCTGACTCAGCCACGCCCATCACCCGCGCCACTAATATAGTCACGCCCTCTAGCTCTCTGTCATACTAATGTGCCCCTGCACCATACACACTAGCCCGTGCCCCATGCACCACTTCCATGACATTGTCTCGCGATAGGGGTCGCTGCACCTATGCGCCACTTTCATAACATGTGTCCCTGGCACCAGGTATTGTCTTGCGACAGGGGTCGTCGCGCCCATGCGCCACTTCCATGATATGTGCCCCTGGCAACAGGTATTGTCTAGCAACAGAGGTTGCCGCGCCCATGCATTATTTCCATGACATGTTCTCCTGGCACCAAGTATTGTCTCGCTACCGGAGTTACCGTGCCCATGCGCCACTTCCATGACATGTGTCCCTAGTATTAGGGCTGTAAATGAACCGAGCCGTTCAAGAACGGCTCGTGGTTCGTTCTCCACAAAACTCGTTCGCGTTCGTTCGTATAATATACGAACCGAACATGAACAAGTTTTTAGGGTTTGTTTATTAAACGAGCCGAACATGAACACACTAAAATATTCACAAACACGTTCGCGAACAACTCATCTAAATATTAAATTAATTATAATATCTTTACATAATTAATATTTACATAAAAGTTCAAAAATTAAATTTTATAGCTGAAGGCCAGGCCTTGAAGTCAACCCAAAATCCCAAGCCCACTTATTAACATAAAGCCCAACCCTTAGAGCCCAACAAAAACCCTATTATATAAACTAAAACTAACTAAAACTTAAACCTAAAAAACCTAAACATTACAACTCAGCCGCACTCTACACTCACATAGCTGCACTCTCCATCCCCTACCTCGTCACACACATACACACACACACAGATCGCACATAGACCCCTCCCTCTCTCCCTCTCGCTCTCGCCTTTTCAGTCTTTGCAAATGGACATCACGGAGATCACGCCGTCGTCATCTCCCAGTCTTCGAATCAACCTTTGTCACCGGATTCAACCTTTAAAGCTGCAAAGTCGCAAAGCCAAGTTTTTGATCTGCAAATCTATCGCCTGCAAAGCCAAGGGCTCAACCTTGAATGCATCAAGTCATTGTCTATGTCTTCATCGATGATGTATCAGATTTATTTTTCAGTGTTTTTGAATCTGCATCGCTCCTTGTATCTTCTATGTCTCATTTTTTTTTTATTAATTATAGCTTGATTGCGTGAATGATTTAAGGATTTGAGTAATTTTAAAGCTTTGATTGGAACTTGAACATGAATGCGAGACGAGCTTCGGAACTCGAGTTCTGCTCATTTTGTTAAACGAATTAAGCGAGCTGAGCCCGAGTCTCATCGTCATGAACAAGAGCCGAGTTCAAACATTAATATTTTGGCTTTTGATGAACACGAGTCGAGCTCGAACACGCTAAAACTTAAACGAACCGAGTTCGAACACACCTATGTTCGGCTCAAACTCTGTTCGTATACAGCCTTACCTGGTATCAGGTATTGTCTGGCGACAGGGGTCGCCGCGCCCATGCGTCACTTCCATCACATGTGCCCCTGGCACCAGGTATTCTCTTGTGACAGGGGTCGCCGCGCCCATGCACCACAATCATTGTCTCATGCCGTTGGCATCGCGCCCATGCACCACACTCATTGTCTCATGCCGTTGGCATCACGCCCATGCGCCATTATCATGTCTTATGCCGTTGGCACTGTGCCCGTACTCCACAATCATGTTACATGCCTCCGGGCACCATACTCATTCACCACACCATGTCCCCCCGCCATTGATGTGGAACATGCTTTGACCTACTCTCAGGAGTGTGCAGCATTCTGAGGGGCTCCGCTCGTAGTGCTCTAGCACAAAAACGCTTTGCAGCAGGATAAGATCGCTACCACAAAAGCTATCGCTGCCTCCATTCCAGAGGGCTCCGTTTGTAGTGCTCCGGCACAAGGATCCTTCGCAGCAAGATAGGCTCGCTACCATAGAAGCTATCACCGCCTGGGGTGACTTGCATGACACTAGGCAGGTCTGAGCTGCGACCATGTCCACTCACTTTACTGGTGATCATCGGCGCCCCCAGGATGATGATCCCCAGGTCACTCCGAGACCGGAGCAGGTCTTTGGAGGGCATCACGCCTAATCCGCCTGGCAGTTGGTCACAGGGACCTTCCCTCACCGCTATCAGGTTCTTTCCACATCTCTTGATGCACCCTTGTGGGATTTAGTAAGGGCTTGGACCGGTGGCTGGGGCAATAGGCTTACTCTAGTCATGCCGACGTTGTGTGGTCAGTCTTCTGAGACAGGTAAAACAACACTGTGTGGGGCAGGCAGCATGAATTTGGGAACCGGCATTCCAATAGAGAACCGTTATTTTTGGACCCCCTGGTGACGTATCATTCCCAGGGGACTGACATGTGGTATTTGATGACACAAGCATACCTTTGCGTATAAATAATGGACTTTGGACTTCATTTGGAGGGCTTTTGCTCATTTTCACAAATCACTTTCTCACTCTAGAACTCAAGAGCTCTTGAATTTTAGAAAGAGAAACACAATTGGACATGATTTTGAGCACAACATTGGGCCATAGCATTGGACCCTGACTCGGACCCTAACTTGGACCGTCGGCATTATTCGTCTCCGCCTCGTCTCCACAGCACTGTCATTTCTCACAGCCTGTCTGGAAAGCCTTGCTCTCTACCCTTACTCCACCCCCATTGTCTATCACTTTGTACATCTAAAAGTTGACTCGGATTGCATCTTTTGTTACACCTCACGTTGGTACGAACCCACTTTCCTTAGCATCAAATATTAAAATTAATTTTCATTTTGTTCGTGAAAAAGTTGTTAGCGATGATATTATCGTTCGTTATGTCGACTTCTACTCAGCTTGATAACGTCTTTACGATAGGCTTGTTTACTGTAAAGTTTCATCAGTTGAAGGCCAATCTCTTTGTTGTACCGCCCACTCAGGTTGAGGGAGCGTATTAGTGTATATTGTATGTCCTAGAATGCTAAATTGTAATTACCCTTTACACGGTATTTATGTACTTTCATATAGTTTTTTATACATATAAATATACGAGTCACACCCTAATTAGGGTTAAGGGACCCTGTTTTCTCATAAATTCAGATATACGGTAGGTTGTACTTGCAAAGGAGCTAGAAGGTGGTTTGGCAAATATCTTTGTCGCACTTACAAGCTAATTACGTGTAATGATACTCCAAAAAACTAGTTACGTGCTAGGTGTATGGTAGAGCATCCGGTGTTTGTAAGCATTGTGTCCTCTTTAGTGCAAAGGATACTTGTAGGGTCGTACAAAAAATTTAATTTTGCTTGGGGCGTAAGCTGACCAGAGGATATGCATACTGTAAAAAAAAAATGGTAAGATTATCTCGCTATGTTTTTCATTTTGGGCACACTTTTATTTTTTCATTGTGACAAAGAATATTTATTGGGTACGTCTTTGAGAACAACAGGCATTACCCAAAATTTAGAGCCTCCAAGCTATCAAATAAAGATGCAAACGTTGTTGATTTGAAATGCCCGTGTATTTTTAAAATGCATATATTTTTAAAAATAACAGTAGCAATAAAACTTAAAAAAGAGCAGATGCACCGCATTTACTGTCGAGGCCAAATTGTAGTAATGGTTGAGATCATAAAGTCACCGAAACATTGATTCCCGACGAGGCAACAGTGACAATTTTGAAAGAATTGTGCACCATAATGGCATAATCTTAGCAAATAAGTTTTGGAACAAAGGCTGATCTTTCTCATTGCTCCCTATATTCACTTTTTTTTTTAATCAATTTCACACCATGTTGTGGCTAAAGAGTGAAAAATTAATGGTAATGTTTTTTAGCAACCAATGATTATCGGATATAAAAAAAATGTGTGAATTTAATCCCCACCCCGTTAGCGTCCTTGTTATTATTACTATTTTTTTTATTTATCTTTTTTTACTGTTAGCGAGAAAAAATAGAGCTTGGGCGGTATTATTTTCGTTCTTAAAAAGAAAACGGTCCAGGCACTGTATTCGTCGCAACCATTCGCCAGGTGAAACCCAGGAGAGAGGAGCGCTCCAACTGCAATGGCCACCGCCTTCAGATCCATCCCACTCATAGGTACTTAAATTCTACTAAACCACCCTAGAGTTCCGCCTTTCCCGTCCCCCTGAGTCCAATATATGTGCAGATTCGTAGGTAAACACACGAAGTGATTGTTCCCAATTCCCTGCAAGATTCCAAGGCAGGCTGCAATATCGCTACTTTTGTTAATTTATGGTGTTTGTGATCGAAATTGATTGAACGTTGACCTTCAGAATAAATTTGAAAAGATGAACTACCGTCACTTGATTGTGTGTTACGATCTCTTCTCCGTTTTGGATCCGGTCGATGCTTGTATATCTAGTATAGTAATTGAACCTATTAACATGAAATTATTGTCGAACAGTATTTGCAAGTCAAATGAGTACTGTTTGACGAGTCGAGGCAGGGTGAAAATAACGATTCAAATTAATGTTTGCATGTTAAACTTCACTGTAGAAATCCGAAAGAGTCGAAGCAGGCAATAGTTGTGAAGCGGAGGGAGTATCCGGTTTTTGTAATACCAAATTGTGTCGTCAAATAACTTGTGAAGTAAATGGAGTATACAAGTTTCAAAAACTAGATTCCTGTTTATTATTGGGATTCTAGTAGTTGATAAGTACATGATCATACAGTATAAGGTGAAGTAATGAGAGAAAAAAATACCTGGGCGAGTTGCTGCTTAATTATCAAGTCTAATCTAGGTCTACTTAGAGAAAGTTGGCACTGGGAAAACCGAGTTCCTTCAATTCCTGATGTTTAGTTGCTTTTCATGGGGCAGATATCAGTCCTCTTTTGGCCAAGTGGGACGATCCAAACATGGCTGAAGACAAAGGTGTTGCCGAAGTCGTTAGACAACTAGATCAGGCCTGTAGAGAAGCTGGATTCTTTTACGTGGTAATTACCAATTTTTCATGTGTTGTATCTCTTGTTTATACTTTCATTTCGCTCACATGTATTGCTTCTCGTCTATGTGGAGGGAAACCTATGAAGCTGTTCGCAATACATATGAATGTTCAGATGGAAAATGCGATCAAAGGCTTTGGATGAGTATCGCACTAGTATCTTTATTCTAAGGCCTTTCTCCTGATGCTTCGCCGGGTAGTAGAGACGATGCTCTGAAACAAGAAAAATTAGAAGTTGTAATAGTAAATTATTTAGCTCAGAACAGTTCTTGAAGCATCCAGACTTCTTTCTCATTTTCCCTTACTCTCACTAGAGTCATTTATGTGGGATACAAGGAAAAGAAGGAACAACATATCCGATCTTAATTTCTACGCCATCATTTTCTTCTTATTGTCAATATGTATATGTATCAGTGGTTGCATATATTTTTCTCACTTTCGGTCTGAGAAGAAAATAATATGACTTTGCTGGATGTCATGCAATCATTTTCAAAGAGGTGCTAGGTGAAAGCTGTTTGGGAGATTTTTATGTGGAGTCACACTGGTATGGTTTACAGTATTTGGGATCAATCTTTTTTTCTGACAGTAATTCTTCTCTATAGAGAAGAAGACTAAAATGTTATAGGGACTTCTAGTAATAGATTTATTCGGATGAATACTTCTTTTGGTGCTATTTGTTATCGTTGTTCATCAGATATCTCTGACTATCTCTTCGGCATCTTTTTCTATCCGCCAATGCATTGTAATTAAACAGAAGGGCCACGGTATTCCTGATTCCCTTGTCAAAGAGGTAAGGAGCGTGACTCATAAATTTTTTGATCTACCTTATGAGGAAAAGACCAAGATCAAATTGTCTGCAGCTACTGGATACAGGTGCGCTTTCAGATTACAGTTTTACGTTTCCATCTTCCAAATATTAATCAGTTTTATCATCACTATTTTAAGTTTTAACTATCAAGTAGCGTTGCAAATGCAGGGGATATCAGTGGGTTGGTGAAAATATAACCAAGGGCATACCTGATATGCATGAAGCTATTGATGTACGTTTCTAGTGCTTATGCTGCCACTATGAGATTTAAGCATGAGATTATTTGTAGTACAAGCTGATGGGTATGTGTATATGCAAGAACAAGTAAGAAACAAAAAGAAGTAAGTGGGGTGATCTCCAGGCAATTGTGGATAGCAGAGAACTCATAGGACCAGCTGCATTAAAAGGCTGGACCATATGGCAACAATAACTAGGAATGGAGTTTGCCTTCCTTAAAGAGCTAGTCAATTAGGCGGTCTTTAGATTATAGACAAACACTTAAGAGAGCAATAGAAGCTTCTCAAGCCCTCAACATAGGGTTGGGTCATGATAAACTTCCCAAGCTTGCATTCAGTCAATGCAGGAAGATGGATCCACTTTACTCCTGCTAAGCCTCCCTGTGAGATCGACCTATCCACCTCATTTGCCAGCTCCATACATCTACGCACGTAGCAGGTAATGAGCACCATGTGCAAGACCAAGTCAGATCAAATACCAGTGTGTTTTTGGATGAGGTATTTCAAATGGGGATTTCAGTTTGGCAAGGCATTTGAAAATTCCTTGTATGGAATCCAGTGTTTGGGATGTGTTATGAGGTATTTGCAAATTTCGACGAGGGATTCGAAGGCCTCAAATCCTCAATTGAAATAACTAGTCCAGACTAGTTTTTTGCCCAATGCCCACGGTAAAGTCTTCCTTGTTCTATGGGTTGGCTCCCGAATTTTTCTCTTACCATATTTCTGTTTTCCATTTTTTTTTTTAACAAAAATGTGGGATTGTCTTTGTTTGTACTTTCTTACTATAATACCTTTTTTTACTTGAAAGGGATTTTAGTTTTAGTTATACAAACTCTAGCTTATGCAAAACAAGTTAAGATGTAATATAAACTTGTGCTTCATAGTTTATATTTGAAAATGCTGTTTTCACCCTTCATATATTTATAACCTGTTTCTTGTTGCTAAAATTACATATCATTGACAATTATAAAATTTTAACAACAAAGATGAGGTAAAATAGCATAAATAAATAACTTGTCCCTTATAATTTTATGCTAATAGCAAAAAGAAAATGAAATTACACACACAAAAATGCTCACAACAAAAAGTATTATCCAAACAATGAACTTCAAAACCTTAAATTTTGAAATGAGGGGATTTCAGAATGGAGGGTTTATAAACTGCTCCATCCATCCACACACTAGTGTTTTTGGACAATGTATTTCAAGTGGGGATTTGACTTTCTGCAGAGGATTTAAATTTTTTTTTTTGAATAGAATGCATTTTTTTGGGGAATGCGCCAATGGGGATTTGTGAAATTTCTTGAGGGGTCTGAAAGCTTTCAACTGCTCTCTCTCTCTCTCTATCACATGATTCTTTAATTGGTACAACCTTTACTCTGTTTTGCTGTAACTCTTTTAAAGTTTATAACTTTTACGCTTCCAGCTTATAGTAAATTGATTTAGAAAGTAGGATATCTGTTTTCTCTTTTTGGGTTCCATCCTTAATTAACTGATTCTCCCTCTAATGATTCTTTAATTGGTACAACCTTTATTCTGTTTTGCTGTTAACTTTTTTAAAAGTTTGTAACTTTTATGCTTACAGCTTATAGTAAATTGATTTAGAAAGTAGGATATTTGTTTTCTTTTTTTGGGTTCCATCCTTAATTTTTTTTGCTGTATATATGTTTAAATAAATACATGTATATGTATAGGTGTGCATATATGCAAACTCATTTTGTGCTACAGAAGTATGATACATTCGTTGTAATCAAATAAATTTCCATAGACATGTGTATAGGTATGTCCTTTGGTAGGTATACCAGAAAAAAAAGGAAAAATATCCTTTTGGTTGGAATGGATATTCTACTACCAAAGGGAATGATGAATGATCAAAGCACTCTTGCATATGCATACCCCCAATGTAATGAATTTATCAATCTCGAGATTTATAATGAAGGGTTTTGAAGAATTACATGATACTTTGAAATACTCATCCAACACCTTAAGTTACCGTATCACTTTAGGTGCTAGAGACTTGGCTCATAAGTTCCGTTTGCATATGAAAGATGAATGAAGGTTAACAAACTAGAGCTAAGTGCAAGAAAGGCTATCCTAGTGCACTAGTTGGGGTTCTGGGGAAGGTTAGATATAGCTGTGCCAAGTGCAGACTGCTTAAAATAAAGGGGACCGAATGCAAGCGAGAAGGGTTGAACCATGAAGCTTCTGAAATCAGAGCTCTGATATATACATGGTAGGTCCAACAAGGTATTTCAGCCACGGGGAGTGTGTTTCTCTCAGAACGGGCTTGGCCAAGTAGATGCGCTTGAGATCCTCATCAAGTACTTACAAGAAAACTCTTAAGCCTCTGTTATCGGGCAATGTTTTCAGTTATAAGTGCTTGCCCTAGACCTCAAGAATACCTACTTGGCTAAGCTTTTTGTGTGGGGCAAACCTATGTTGTAGGGGAATGGTTTGGTTTGCCTTTAATTTTTTCTTAGCACTACTTGACAATATCTAGCCCAAGTTTAACTTTTAGGGCTGACTTGGGGGATACTCCAAGGCGATTTCAAAGTACTGAGCTTGATGGTTCTCTAAATATCAGCGCTATTACCCATTGAACCCAAGGTTAAGTTTAATAGTTGGCTGCCTTTGCTCTATGGCATCTCAAACTTGTTGCCATATTTTATGTTCTATATTGGAACTTCTGTGGTTTTTATCAAAGGGTGGTGTAGTAATATTATGGATGACTTAAGCTCATCTTTTCTTAATATGAGATGAAAAGTATGTAACCATGGAGACAGCGATGCATTTTGTCCATGTGGATAAACAATGCCATCCTTTTGCTTGCACTGACATCTAATTTTATTCAATTTTGGCAAGTAGATGTCTGCTGTTCTTAGGTTGAACATAGGGCCAAAAAGAAAATCTCAGTTGCTATCTTTCTTACAATTTACGAGTTGTAGACATCAAATTTTGTTTTCATCCCCTTATAACTATTATAGTTGTGGTTTGATGTACTTGTTGACAGTGCTACAGAGAAGTGAAACAAGGAATGTATGGAGCTTTTAGCAATCCTCTAGAAGGATGTAATGAATGGTATGTGAATTCTTTTTCCATTTGATTCTTTAGCCAAGTTTGGATGAAGCATATAGAATGCACCATATGCTTGTCTATATTCTCACATCACATCACAGCTCTTTCTTTCTATTACAAAATTTGTGAGTATCATCCACTTAATAATTTAATGCTTAAAGTCAGATTTTTCTAGAACATGATAGGTTTGAAACTCAGGACACCCTTCCCCCAAGAAGAAAACATCAAGTATTTTAGTACTTATACGAGCACTGATGGCTATGACATCTCAGAGAAGATCTGGTGATTGAGTAGCTGATGGTGACTTTTGATCTGATTCTAGCGTCAGTGGGAGATAGGCAATAGACGGGGGTTTTTATCATGTTTAATTTACCATCTTCATCCCCTGCTTTTTGCTTCTGCAAGTCTTCTACTCATTTTAATAATCTAGGATCTGATTGTGGATTCTTCTCATCTCTACCTTGTATATTTTTCCAATCTGGTGGCTGGATGCAAAATTATCTGTCCAACTGGTTGGCTTGCTGTTCTGTTTTTACATTTTTTTTTTGTTGTGAAGGCCAACTAATCCTCCTAATTTCAGACATTTGATGGAGCTTTATATCAGCCTTTGCACAGGTGCTCTTGCTGTACTTTTAACAAAATTTGCTCCATCACTTTATATGTTTAACTGGTAAGATAATTTACAATTATTGATTGCTTTGTGTTGATAGATCTATCGAGGAAAATAATGAGGGGAATCGCTTTAGCGCTTGGTGGGTCTGTGGATGAATTAGAAGGCAAAAGAGCTGGAGATCCTTTTTGGGTGTTTCGTATAATCGGTTACCCTGGACTGTCCTGCGGCCAAGACATGTCAAATAGTGATATTGGATGGTAAATCCATAATACTCGTATCTGTTTTTGAACTTTTCCTTTAGGTGTTTTCTTTCCTCTTATATAGTTGACTGTCTTTCTTGTTTTGCTATCTTGACCAACTTTTTTGTCCAAATAACGCCAGTGGAGCTCACACTGACTATGGTAAATGTTTCTAGTCCTTTGATGGTGAATGGTCTACTTCATTTCTCATTCATCAGTCGTAATTCTCTTTTTCTATCAAATATCAGGTCTGTTGACATTAGTAAATCAGGATGATGATATTACAGCACTTCAGGTGTGTCAGCCATCATTCTGAGTTTCTTCTGTGGTGATGCTCCTGTAAATTCAAATTCATTCCAGAAAATACCCGATCCTAATTCATGACATTCAGAATATTAACCCAAATTTTATTTGTAAAATCTTCAAAAATGGAAGTGTTAATCAAAAGTGAAAGAAGTTCCTTTGGTTCTGAGGTTTGCTTGATTTTGGACTGTAAATCTTCTGGGTTATGTCTTCTTTCTCGTGCTATAGAAACCGGTTTAATCTTCCTGCCAAGAAAGATCTACTTAAAAGCAGCCACTTGCCATCTTATTTCGTGGGTGCCAATATTGCAAATGCTTTTGACATATAGTTTTTGGCTTAATTCTTAGAAATGAAACACTCTTTCTGTCAACTGCTACTCTGTCCTGATGGATGCATTTTCTCATTACCTAAACACATTAGTGTGATGACTTGTAGCTGATTGCCCATTCAGTGCTGCTGCTCACAGCCAATCTCCCGTTTCTGACCTCCGTAAAGTGAACATTGGATTGGTGGCATATAGTGAGCTTTGCCTTTTCTAATCACTGCAGGACCATATTTTGATTTTTGGAAAGCTATATTGCAGACCCAGATATTAAAGAGTATCATCATATTTTACTCTATTTAATGAGGATGACCTAGCACTTTCTCCCAAACCCGTAAAGTTTCTATTTAATTGGTTCAGGAGTAACTTAGTTTATCGTAGCTTTTTAAAGCGTGAACTTGTTGTCATTGCTTTTAGAGGGTACAAAACAGTTGCTGGCATCGAGGCTTCTAAATAGTTGGGGTTCACCTTTACTATTTTTCCTAGATTGATGATTGCTGTTGCTTTGCTATTCTTAACTAATTATTTGAGTTGTTGAAGGTGAGGAACCTTTCAGGTGAGTGGATATCAGCAGTTCCCATCCCTGGTACATTTGTCTGCAATATTGGTGATATGCTAAAGGTATCACTTTGCAGCAGATTCTTTTGCATATTTTCATGTCTGAAGGTAGGAATATAATTATTGGATATGTCCAAATGCAACAGATTTTATCGAATGGACTCTATGAATCTACGTTGCATCGGGTCATCAATAAGTCCCCAAAATATCGGGTCTGTGTGGCATATTTCTATGAGGTCTCTCTCTCTCTCTCTTTCTCTCCCCACCCCATCCCCCTCTCCCTCCCTCCGTCCCTCCCTCTCTCTGTTTTTCTGATAACTTTTCCTTCTGGAGTGACCTTTTGCGGATGTTTTTGTATCATGAACAGCCGAACTTCAATGCTGCAATAGAACCCTTGGATATATGCGTAGAAAACTCTGGGGGAACAAAGAAATTTGAAGCAGCTGTTTACGGGGAGCATTTAGTTAGTAAAATCCTGACCAATTTTGTTTATTAATCGGAATCTTGGTCATTGATCTACTTCAAACTCAAGTTGCATAGATGGTATTTTTTCTGTTGAGATGTAAAATCTATTGCTGATATCAACAATGAACAATTGGATGCCATTTATTTGACACAATAAATGGGTAAATGTCATCTGCTTTTATTGGCTTGGCTCGTTGAATCTGATTTATATGAGTTTAGCATTACTAGGCGTTTGTTGGTCAATGGGGGCTTCACTTGTATTGGTTTTGGTCTCTGGAAAAATACCTTGGGAACCCAAAGCAAAAAGGACGTGTCTGTGTTGGACTTTTCAAGGTTCTAAGACATTCTTCAGCATGTTAAAGCTTACCTATTCTGGGGGAACTCATCAGCCGACGTCACAGTTTTCTTCTGATCATCTTGATACTTTCGTGATTTTGGCAAGTCTCTGACTTGCTTAAAGCTTCCCTGACCACTGATATGAATTACATTATGGATACTTGCAGTAGAAAGGATTTCCCAGAAAGTGTTTCAGCCTTTTGTTGACCTGTGGCCCTTTGAAGCAAGATTAGATGGGGAGGCTCGCCACTGTGCATGCGGAAAGCTTTAGAATGTGATCACTA
The DNA here is from genome assembly GCA_033070095.1 of Escallonia herrerae. Classification (NCBI taxonomy): domain Eukaryota; kingdom Viridiplantae; phylum Streptophyta; class Magnoliopsida; order Escalloniales; family Escalloniaceae; genus Escallonia; species Escallonia herrerae. The sequence goes on from JAVXUP010000902.1 coordinate 63,262, forward strand.
GCGATTGTATTCAGCGACTTTTAAAAACATACAAGAGCTATGACATCCGGGGGGGGGGGGGGGGTGTGGGGGTGAGTACGGTTCGGTTTGGAAGTCAAACTACAAATCAAATCGCTATCACTCGATTTGAACCGAATCAAATCAGACACCATCGGTTTGGACGGCTCAGTTTGATCGGTTTAAACGGTTCGGTTTGGATCAATTTGCGCCTACTTGAAAACGTCATTCCTTTGCAAGCTACTATTGAATCTAACAATGATTAAAAATTGAAGTTATATATTTTATAAATTGCATATAATCTTGTTACATTCGATATGTATATGTGCTCCTTGATGTATGAGAAAGAATAAGTAAATATATAATAGTTATTGGTCACGAATTTTTTGTGTTTTAAGTGTTCTCATTATTTTCTTTTTTTATAACTTTCAAGATTTGTATATTTGGATTTGTTCACTACTATATATGTGAAATTGTCAATGAATGTTACTAAAAATAGATTAACATATCATAAGTCGGTTTGGTTCGATTTAAAAAATATGAATCGTGAATCAAACCGAATCAAGGTCGATTTGAGAAATGTGAAACCAAACCGTTAAGATTTTTGGGCGGTTCGGATTGGATTGGTTCGGTTTGAGCGGTTCAGATCAGTTTAAACAGTTTGATGCTCAACCCTACATCCAAGGGAGTCTTTGCCAGTATTCATGCAAAAATCTAAAAGCTCATTAGTTGATAAATATCTATTAGTTAAGCCAGTATTCATGCAAAAATCTGCAACTCTTAGTTCAATATATATAGGGAGCTGATCCGTTGAGAGTGCTAGCAAAATAGGAGAAGTTGTAAGCGCGATCTGGCCATCCACGCGCGATCTGTCGGTGGTCCAAATCTTTTTCTTACGTTTTTTTCAAGACCGTCCGCTATATTATGTAGCGGACGATTTTTTTGACAAAAATACCCTCCAATTAAAAAACAGTCCATCCACTACATTATGTAGCGGACTATTTTTTGATACTCTTTTCTCTCATCCGCTACATTACGTAGCGGATTAGTTTTCTTACATTTTTTTCTCTCTCTCCCCTTTCTCTCATTAATGGTCTGACTTTTTTCCCCTCTCTCTCTGTGTCCTTTCTCTTTTTTTTGAGTTGTGTCTTTCTCTCACACTTTTTTCTTCTCTCTCGTCCTCCTCTCCTCTCATTTCCTCTTCTTTCAAAATTGAAGTTGACAATGGGTACACTATGTGAGCGATTCATGGATGATAAGAATTCTCCTATTTTGCTAGCGCAATCTGGCCGAGATCTTTTTTCTTTACAATGGGTGTCAGTCGTCCGCTACATAGTATAATGAACGAGATTTTTTACGAAATTGCCCCCTCCTCCGTCCACTACTCTGTACGGCGAACAACTTTTTTGTCCTGATATGTGCCAGTCAAAAAGTCGTCCGCTACACTGTGTAGTGGATGACTTTTTGACTGACACGACTGATACACTTTCATGAATTTATGTACCTTTAATTAATTTCTGTACCTTTAATGCTGTTCGCTATACAGTATCACGGACATTATTGCCTATTCATCAAAACATTCTCACCTCTTTCAGCACAATTTTCTTCTCCTTCAGACTCACTTGCTTCCATTTTCAGCTCTCTTCAAGTTTCGAGTAACACTTGTTTCAAGGTTCACTCAAGCAAGGTAAGTTTGTAAATGGTGAAGTTTTCTTTATGGATTGACTGATAAAGTATAAAAAAAATTGGACAAAAAAATATAGATTTTTTGTGATGTTCTAGAAATTTGTCACTCTATTCATCAATTTGTGATGTTCTAGAAAATAATTTGTTAACTTTAAACAAATTCATTTTTTTGAGGTTCGCTAACTTCAAAAAAATTATCCTATTTAAATTCGAATTTTTTGAGATATGTTTGTTATATTTTGGCATGATGAATTTGTCTATTTATCTTAGTAATTTTAATTTGTTATGTTCAATAAATATATAATTGTTAAATTAGACACTTTTGAGATTATGTATATGGTATATTTGTCATCCTAAATTGGTCTATTCGTCACGGTAATTTTGAGGTAACATTTTCAGTTAGAAATGCTATTTGATTGTTAAGCGTAGTCTATTTCTACATAGGTCTTGTTTCACAATGTCTGATTTTGTGTCGAGCTCCAACACCCCCGTAGATGCTAGTGATCCGTATCTAGGACGAACGTTTCAAACATTGGAAGAAGCTGAAAAATGTTTTCGAGCGTATTCATTGAGGGTTGGTTTTGGCATTAGAATAAAGATTACAAGAACAAGCAACGTAACAAAAAAGATATGCTCTTGCTTATACGAGTGTCATAGGGGCAGAAACTCACAGCAAAATGAGACACACGTAGGCAATGATGACAGTGATGAGAAAATAGGATATTCACGTAGAAGACGGGACTGCTTTGCACGCACAAATTGCCAGGTCAAGATGTTCGTAAGCTATAAACTCAAGCAAGATCATTGGCTTATTACCAGCCTGGAACTGGCACACAATCACCCGTTAGTAACCCCTTCTAAGGTGAGTCAGATGCATCAACACAAGAAGATGGGTAAGGTCGCAAGGAGCCTGATTCACACAATGAGCAATGCGCGGCTAGGACCTACCGACATGATTAATGTTCTTGCTGAACAGGCTGGGGGAATTCAAAATTTAAACTTTAACACGACAGACGTTCGTAACGCGGTCCGAACCCATAGACGAGCCGCGTATGACCTCAATGATGCCCAATCCACAATGAGCCTATTGAAACGGATGCAGATGGAGGACCCGCAGTTTACCTTCGATTATAAACTTGACGACGAGCATCGAGTTAGTACAATTTTTTGGGTCGACGGTCGTTCGAGGCTAGCTTATAAGCATTTTGGGGATGTCGTGACTTTCGACACCACATACCGTACCAACAAGTACTCGATGTTGTTCGCTCCTTTCACGGGGGTCAATCATCATTATCACTCCATCCTGTTCGGGTTCGCCTTGTTAAGGGACGAGAGCGAGAGTTCTTTTGAATGGTTGTTTAGGGCGTGGCTGGAAGCCATGAACTTCAAAGCACCAAAAGTTATCATCACCGATCAAGATTTGGCAATGAAGAAGGCTATTGCTACCGTCTTCCCAGATACTCGACACAACTTGTGCACTTGGCACATAAGCAACAAATACCCTGAACGTTTGCATCACGTGTATTCAAAGTATCCAGACTTTAAACAGGACTTTGAAAAGTGCGTTTATAAGTCTTTAACGATTGAGGAATTTGAGGAGAGGTGGAAAAAGCTTGTTGAGGATTACTCATTGCAAAACAACGAGTGGCTCCAGCACTTGTACGAGCTCAAAGAGCAATGGATTGGCGTTTACACGAGGAGGTATTTTTCTGCGGGCATGAAAACGACGGGCAGGAGTGAATCTATGAATGCCACGTTCGATAGTTATGTGGGTACAGTTACCAATTTGAAGAGTTTCGTCACATCCGCACAAAAAGCGGTTGCCTCGTTATTCGTGAAAGAAAGGGCTGCAGACTTTGCAAGCACGTACAAACAAAGGAGAAGGTTGCTTGAGACCCCGTTGGAGCTGAACGGTGCCAAAGTCTATACGAAGGAGATCTTCCTGCTATACCAAGTAGAGCTGCAAAAATCGGGACGATACAGTATAAACAAGGTGGCAGAAAAGTCTACGCGTGAGTACAAGGTTTATTCGCTCGTGAATGACCTCGTCCCTGAGAAGCTGCGTAGAATGTATACGGTGAGCCACGACACATTGACGGATTCGGTGACATGTGTTTGCAAGAAGTTTGAGTTCCATGGCATCCTGTGTAGACACATTCTGCGGTTTTTCACCCAGAAGAATATCAGGACAATCCCCGATAAATATGTCCTGCCACGGTGGACGAAAGGTGCAAACAGGTTGCACGGTACCATTGCCTTTCCGGAGCATCCGTATACTGACTTTGAAGAATCAGAGACGTTGCGGTATAATCATCTGGTGACAATGTTCACCCGTTTGTCCATAAAGGGTGCTGCTACAATGACTAGATATAAACATCTCCTCGAGGTAGCTCAGCAGCAAGAGCCCATCGTCGACCAGTTTGAAGCAGCTTCAGTAGCAATGCGGCTGACACCGAGCCTACAACGGGATCAAAAGATGATGAGCCGGGGGAGGAAGATGACAATGATATCCGGCCTTTGGATCCAATTATATCGCAAATGAAAGGCTGCAAGAGATCTACGCGGATGAAGAGCTTTATTGAACAGGCAACTCAACCTAAAAAGCTGAGAAGGTGTGCATTGTGCAACAAAATGACCAACCATGACAAGCGGAACCATTACAAGGCACTGGGGATAAGTCCAGGGGGTTTGCAAAACGAGGAAGAAGATGGCGCCGAAGATGAGGAAGAAGAAGATGCAGTGGACCTTTAATTTTTTGTAATTCTTGACATTTGTAATAATTTTTTTCTAATAATATTTCGACCAAAGACTTAAATTTTATTTCTGATGGACCTATGAAAGCCATCAAATCTTAGTTTAAGTTTTTTTTTTATTTGCCACGTCCGCTACATAGTATAGCGGACAGTGAAAACTTTTGGTCTTCTTTTTGTCCACTACACAATGTAGCAGACGTCCCTGCACAGTTTAAAAATCCAACACATCGGCCATTCTTCTTTCTCCCGTTTCTGTATCTGTCTCAAACATCTCACCCACCCGCGACCCCCTCTACGGCGACGCACATCTCCGGCGACACCACCGTCCTCCCCCCAACGCGGCACCACCTCCTGCGACAGATCCATCCTGATGGCTTCTGCTTAGGTGAACAGGGACGTTTCAGTCGGCAGACACTTCTTCAAGGTCATAGTGCCTGGTTTTCATACATAACTTGTAGGCCATCCATCTTTCTCTGTGTTTTCGTGTGTTAAAAGTTTTATCTTTGGTTAAAAACTTACCTGTCTTACTATATTACGAATATGTTAGGCCATACCGGTAGCCTTTTGCAGATTGCTTACCACACTTTGGTTTGAAGCAACTTTAACCAGCCGCAAGGGGTCATGACTTGTTAAAATCAAGAAGAATCGCGGCCAAGAGCAAATTTGTTTCGAAGAAGGTTGGAACGAATTTGTGCAGCAGCATGACCTCCATCTAGGGGACTTTGTAGTCTTTGAACACATGGGGCATATGCATTTTCAAGTGACAGTGTTTGACCATAGCACTTGTGAAAAAGCTTTCTCCCTGAATGTTGAACTCTGAGCCCTACTTTTGTGTTATTTGAACAGTTGTGTTATTTGAAAAATATTGTGTTATTTAAACATTATTTGTTTGATAATTTAAGGTTCTTAATTTTGCATTAGAGAATTGTGATTATTGATCGCTGATTTTAGGTTGTTAATTGATGATTTTTAATTGTTAATTGTGCATTTGAGATATTGAGGTTGTTGATTCCGTCGTTAATTTCATGAAAACAATAATAGAGTTAGCATTGTCCGCTACACTGTGTAGAGGACGGCGCAGCAGAATCTTAAATCTCTAACACTTAGAATTTTTTTTGACTTTCTATCTGTCCGCTACACTGTGTAGCGGAGGGTGCAGCAGAGTCTCTAATCTCCAACATTTGAAAAAAAAATTGCTAGATTTTCTGGTTTTCTACAGGTAAATTTTTTTTTGGTTTTCTACCTGTCCCCTGCACTGTGTAGCAGACGACGTAGCAGTGTCTCTAATCTCCAACACTTAAAAAAAATTTAGTTTTCTACCTGTCTGCTACACTGTGTAGCGGACGGCGCAGTAGGGTGTCTAAAGAGGCTGCCACCCCGGATAACCCATTCTAAGGCTGACCCCCGAAGGCTATCCCGATTCTTGGAGCAAAAAATTCCCGCAACCAAACGCCAACGCTTTAGCCTGTTGGCAAAGCTCCTCGCCATTGCATCCACCAGATTCTTTCGCTCATTCAATTTCTGGAAGAAGGCGAACGAGGCATGTACCTACATCCAAAGAGATAATCAATAAGTAACTTCATGCACACACTTAGAATCATCAAATTCTATTAAAAGCACTTGTTAGGAAACTTACCAGATCGTATGACATATGCTCATCGATCTGACCCCTATGGTGGTACTTCTCCTCGCGTTTAAACCTTACTGGGGCTACTCTTCTTTGGGTGATATGGTAGTACCACTCATTGTACTGTTCGATATTGATCACGGGGTCAGGCTCCAACACAATGGCCACCAGCGTGTCCTGCCAGGAATTCCAAATCTCAATTTCGCGTGCACACAAGTCGTGCGTATTCACCTTGTCAAACCGTCTGACACCTGGTGGGTTCCTGTTAACCCTCATATTAGGGGCATCGGCTGGCAATCCCTACAGGCAGTCAAAATGGCGCATAGCACAATATGGCAGCTGCCACTTTGAGACTTCAAAGTGGATCAGGGGTGTGCGTTGCAACCCGGAGAGCGTGAAGACGAACGACTCTCTCACCCATCGCGCCAAACGTTTGTACGGTGCCCAACGCATCTGGCCCAGAGATAGAGAGTCGAGCTCCCCCCGATAGTATGTAATGTTGTGATGGGGATCGTCTCTCCTCGGGTAGTGGCTGTCCTTTTGGCTGTACGCCCAGGCGCACAACCGGGGCCACACATTATTGGTTATGTCCCTACGCCTGGGTGCGTTGGGAGCAAGGTGTTCATAAGACCACACCTGAGAGCAAAGACAAATCATATAAAGTATCATCAAAATT